>JAQGAW010001916.1:0-16918 GCA_034698025.1 Phthiracarus crinitus
TGGGATGGCATACAACCAATGCAAGATGAAGCCAAAAAGCGATATCGAAAATATAACGTGCCGTGGGAAGACGAAGCGAAAGAGAGTGGCGCAACGTTTATTAATGACGAAGAAGCGCGAAGACATCTAATGAAATTTAATAGCAAGCGTAAGGAAAAAGCTTATAAATGTGGTCACAAAGATCAGGATATTGATTATAGATCGACACAAAAGAAAAAGCGAATAATATTTCCACTTGAGATATGCGGCGCATTACTCGAATAGAGGTTATGGGCTATGAGTACGGATATCCGGACATATTGCCACGCGGCACTGAACCTATGCCAAGATATGTGCAGTTATCAACACTTGGACCACCTCACGACTATCAAACATATCTGTTAGGCTTAACAGAATATGGTTTAAGTAAACTCGAACCGTCTGTGAAATATGGACAAATTTTGAATAATTGCTGTTTACAGCAATGCCGAAAAGAGCAAGCATTCGGTGGATGGATGTGCGTTGGCCATAGAACATCGAACTGCATATATCATTTCATATGTTACGAATTTCTGTATAGAGTGTATGGTTTTCACATACACACAAACGTAATGCATTTCAATGCACAAGAATTCGTGTGCCAATTTTGTAGTGTTATACCATGTGGTATATGCGAAGAAAGTACGAAAATTCGTATGTTCGATGTGTTGCCTCAATGCTACGAAAAGTTTGGTAAGAGACTCGAAAAGAAATCCCAAGCAAAATTGGGAACGACTCCAGAATTATTATATCCAGCGGACAACTTCTGGTTAGATTGTGATAAAACTCACGATGATGCCATTAATCCGATACTGCTGGAGAACAGAAATGAAATCCAACAACTAAATCCAAACAGAACTATTGCGACACCAACAGCATTGAATAAGAGTCGTCGAAGCAGAAACGCAAAAGCGGCGACAAGTAGCGGCCACAACGAACAGAGAAAGGTATCAAAAACTCTAAGAGTTGTTCTGAAAGCGACATAAACACCGAAAATGCGAATCAACCACTTCCCGAATATGTTGCGAATCCCATATCGGAAGATAAAAGAAAACTGATGGCAAAGTGGCACAATGACGATATGACACCATTAACTGGTGATCAAGTGACGCGAAGTAAAATGACGGAAACGAGACGTGACAGAAGTGAGTCTCCGAAACAAACACCGACAACTCCCCAGTCATCGAGAACGCTGAGATCAGCTACTAAAATGACAACTCGAAGTGTGGATATGGAACGATCATTGAGCAACCAAGAGATTGAAGAACAAGAAAATTTAATTATAAAAATAAAAGAGAAAGACTCACCACAGGTTTCAATTGAGTTAAAAATACTGCCACAAGAAATCATTGACAGCTATGACAAATCAACTCCAAACCTGACCTGCGAAGAAAAGGTGGAGGAATCAGACGAAGAATCACGTGGATGGCACTATTAAAAAACGATACACAGGAAAAAAGACAATGAGCGATACGATGCGATCAAATTTGAGTTCCATTCCTACTCAATCAGTTACTAGAATAATAAAAGGCAAGGACAACACAAAAGGAGACAACCCGCAAATAAAATCGAAAACACCGAAACAAAAAGTGGTGGACAAACGGTTCATATTGGATATGATAACCATTAACAATTGAATTGTGACAAATCGCTTACATGAATATTTCTTAGCGAATGTGAAATACAACATTGGCACACCAAAATCATTGGCACAAATCAACACATTTATGGGTAAAAATTATGGCGATGTGCTGATGTTTACCGTATCTAAAAGAGAGGACCAAATTATTAATTCAAACTATTCACCTTATCACCAATTAATGTTTTTACGCCAAAGCGCGAAAGATAATTGCCATCAACTTATAGGCAATAATTTGGTCAACGATTTAACGACTATAAGAGAGCTGGACTCGACATTAAGAAAATTCCATCGCGAAAATAAAATCCTAATGAAGACATAATTAGACAATTACCAGCCCTGGCAGTGAGAGCTCTATTGCCAACAGCTCTACGTTGGATTGAAATTGCTGAGAGAGAGCAGCAGCTGCTCCGCCAAAGCATTATTGCATACGCAGCGTTGTATAAAAATGTGAGTGAAAAATTTGATATAAATAGTCACGATTTCGTATACAGTCACCATTTAAACATTGTGCGCGAAAAAAGTAATCTGAAGAATCCGGACAGAAATTTCTCAGATATCTACGAATATCAAGCAAACGTTAGAGAGGCGCAATAGGTGGTGAAAAGAATGTCAAAGACACCAAAAGGCTCCGAAACTAAAGATAGCACTGGAACTAAACGAAAAGATATGGAGATACCGACGACAACAGAGGAGAAACGCAAAATAAGGGATCTTCAAAAAGTCAAATCGGCAATTAGTAAAATCGGTAAAGGGTGCGAAAGAGATAAGATTACATAATGAACACCGTGTATGTGGGAAGCAAACAAGATTACGACAGAGTGACGTTTTACTGCCACAAAGACAACAATGTCGTATCAATGATACGTATGGCTTTAGGTTTGTTTCAAATCGAGAAAAAGGTCGAAATACTCGGAAGAGCGAACGAATTCAAAGAGTTAAATGCGATTCAAAAGAAACTAACAGCCGAAGAATACATGAAAAGTCGCGTCGACATATTAGTCGCTGAAATCAAACCCACCGGTAATGCG
Organism: Phthiracarus crinitus; assembly: GCA_034698025.1. Lineage (NCBI taxonomy): Eukaryota > Metazoa > Arthropoda > Arachnida > Sarcoptiformes > Phthiracaridae > Phthiracarus > Phthiracarus crinitus. The sequence continues at coordinate 2,689 of JAQGAW010001916.1, forward strand.
GACGTCGCCGACAAACCGGGAGAAGTGAATCGCCAGCGCATTGACGATACTGACGATTAAAGCGACAACAAAGAAGCCAAAAGAAATGACATATGTTTTCTCCCATTTATTACTCTTTTTATTATTCCTTATTTTTATTATTTTTCTCAATTAACGAAGTCAGCAACGATATGAGGACCAATAAAAAACTACACTCCTTTGATTAGACGTTTCACCGCTGCAGGAAATGAGTGACCACTTTGCGATAGAGCGGCCCTCATAGTACCAGTTGTGAAGCGGATCTCAAAATGTTATAAATACGCGCGCAACGGATAGAAAATCATCAATTGGTCAGAGTGTTAGTGCAGAGCCAGTTTTTATAACGCAATTCACAATTTGGTTCGAAGACTATCTTATGTGAAGTGAATGTCACACAGTTCTCATCAATAATCGTTGTACTGACAATTATTATTAAAGTGTTCCTATTCCGACATTACCTCAATTATTAGATATTATAATTATTTTCAATTCAGTTTAATTTCATAATTTTTATTATATTTTATTATTCAAAATATCACTTATTATAAAAACAGTGTCATTTCGAAAACATTATTACTTTTGTACTTTCAAATTACATTTATTAAAACTTATTTCGTAAATCCAGTTGTGATTGTTATTTCGTTAATCATAAATACTTACCAAAACAACCAAACCCTAGACAACGAGCCCGAAACTAAACAGTATTAAGTGCTAACGTAATAGTGAGGCACACAGCCCGTATTACAATAACGTAAATAATATTTAAGTCACTTTAATAATCAATCCTGATAATAAATATAAATATTTAACCTCGTTATTCATTCATTTAAATGATTTTTTAAAAGAAACATTTTTGCAAATCATATAATACAAAACAAATTAAAACGCATTTGAAATAAATCTTTATAAGTATTTAGTAAATATTAATATTGTTTACATTTAAAAAGGTTATCGGTTAACTTTGTAATATTTTTAACCCTGTCCGGTTAAAAACATCTTAACTTTTAACTTAACTTTGTTTAAAAAATTTGACTTTTAATCTTAACTTTAACCGGTTTAACCGGTTAACCGTTAAAAATGCTTATCTCTAATTCTTCATTATAAAGTAGAATTTGTTCTCTATTTAAAAGTGTCAACAATATTAAAAATTATCTAAAAATTTAGAATAAAATAAATCTTTTTATCGTTTTGGCCGATAAGGTCTTTGAACAGGGTTTCAAAACGATGAAAAACGACTTTTTATGAATAAAAATGCTATTTTATTTGATAAGGTGCTGACAATCTATGATTTTTACTTTCATTTAAAATTATTAAAAAATATTTGATCGGACCTTAAATGAGTGCGGATCTTCTATGAGAAAATAAGGTATTTCCTAAAGGCCAATCTAACTTTCCTTAAAACATTTTTTTTCATTAATACCCTATTTTTATAATAATGATCAGAGACGATACTTTTTCGGATTATCCGATTTTTTATCTAAGATATTAATTTAACGGAAATTGATAAATATATTCTTAGTATGAAAAAACAATTAAAATAAGTGTATAATGTTAGTCCGATAAATCCGACTTTTAGTCATTTTCCGATAAATCCGACTTTTTAAGCGGATATTCCGATATTAACTAAATTCATAAAATTATCGTTGAAACCCTAACATTTTTAACTAAAAATTATCAAAAAATTTTAAGTCAAAAGTTATAAAATTTTTTAAAAACATTTTTTTGAAATTTAATATAATTGGAAAATAAGTAGAAAATAAAATATGCATTAAAAAAATTGAAAAATTTTTCAAGAATTTATAAATTTTTTGGTCCGTTCTTTTAGTCCGACTTTAAGGTTTTAATTCCGATAATCCGTCCGCTTTTCCTTAGTTTTTAGTCCGAAAAAGTATTGTCTCTGATAATGATTGTTCGATGAAAATTTATATTGTCTACAATTAAAGAAAAACAATTTAAGGCTAATCATAATATTTAAGTTTCTATTTTTAACGCATGAATGTCGTTATTTTCAATCGATAGATTCGATCCCTGGTTTAGCGCGTGATTTTCGATTTAATTGAATAATAGCATAAAACAAATATCACCAAAAAACAAACACAATTATTTAAAGATTTTAAAAAATTATTTACTAATAAATTTCCAAATTTATTATTTAAAGATATTGTAATTTTTGTTAACTTTTAAAATAAAACAAAAAAGTAAACACATTATTAATGTTGATAAAAATGTTAAATTATTCCATTGAGTATTTGAAAAAAAATAATTATAACCAAACGATAATGTATCGGTAATTTAAAAAACTAGCCGTAAGGACAACCCTGTTGCTGCTGATACTGATCGGAGCCACTAATTATCACTCTAATAGTTCCTCTAACTATCTGTCCATCAACCAGTGGTCGAGTTGATTGCGGATCTTTATTGCATGGTTGTCTCTGAGATTGAGGTTGTGTTCTATACCCATCGGATTGGATTCCTGATGATTGCGCATAAGAAGACTGGCCATAATGCGGATCACCATAAAAAGGCTTACTATATGTGAGATCGTGCATCATTTGTGTTCGACCACTAACACTGCTTCCACGGCTACCAAACCCAGCGCTACCCCTACCAGATCGTTGACCACACACAGAATCGACGAGTCTCTGCGGGGTCGACATACCTCTACTGTCGTACATGCTATCATCGCTTTTTGATTGACACATGCATTTCGTATGATTCTTCATATTTACGTATTCAGCTGTTGGTCGACTGTCACCAGAAGTACAATCGATGGCATAGAACGCAACTCTTAACTCTTCGTGAGCGACTGCTTGGCAAGAGTGCTCTTTCTGTGGACAACATCCAGACTGATCGTTGCAACGGTGCAGTATTGTTCCTGTGATTTGTTTTCAGTCAACTCAGAAGATTTTAAACATGTTTGAAAATTTATAAAAAAATACCTCTTGGCATATATGTCTTGGACGACGAGTGTTGTGGATATACAATTTGCGGTTTTGGCGAATCACAGCCACCTTCTTGTCCCATACGTATTACATTTTCTCGCGCCAAGTGATTGAGATAGCAGTCTGAATCAGAGGCAGCCCTTGAAGTAGAACTCGAACATTGACTCATTAATACACTAAATTTGGTGAACAGTATTATCGATGAAGTAACGAGTGTACTCGAAAATGTTATCATATTTACTCAACTAAATTATTCTGTCAAGAATTTTTAATCTTAAATGAGTTAAGGAATGAAAATTTTCTAACGTTAAGTTAAAATTTTCGTGAAAAAACTTTAATTATGAAATGTTTTAATTAAACGTTTAATTTTTTAACTGCGATATAAATCAAATTTGCGCGTTTGTTATCTGGTTTTAGTATTGAAGGACATGAATAAGTCTTAATCATCAGTTATTGTTTAAGCTTTTGTTAAGATTATAATAGATAAATATCTCACATCTTTGATACTGAAGGACATTATTTTAGTTTCTGTAAACTATATATCCTGTGTTTTTAATTGCGTGACATTTGTATACTAAAAAATTTAAATCATTGCCTAATGTTTTCAAAAAAGGTAAATAAAATGCTTTAAATATCGTTATTAAAATTACTGCGAAGTAAGCGATACGCAAATAGACGAGGAATTAATTTCTGAAAGAACTTTTTTAGAGTCATTAATGCGATACTTCACGGGTTATTAAATTTATTTTTCAATTAAGAATTTTTCAATGTTTCTATATTTAAATTTTATGGTGTAATATATTATGGAATAAAAAGTTTTTCAAGTATAAACAAAAGATAAACAATAAAAATTAAACATTCATCGTAAATCGAATACAATTGTGGAGCATTTGAATCGTACCGACAATAGACCCGATAACCGATATTTTAAATGAAAGTACTAAAACCGAAATTAATTTTATGATAAAACTTATTTTAAAAAATTTCTTATAAATTGCTTACAATTAATTCATTTACATATTTATATTTTAGGATTTTTATAATAAAAGGTGAAAAAATTCTTAAAAATTTAATTTACGGCTATAAATATCATACTAGGATTTCATGAATTAATTAATTTGTGAAAACTTAAAATCTCAAAAACCCGAACTAAAATATATATTTAAGTTTAGGAGTCTAATAATTTTCAAATCGTAGGATTTCAGGCACAGCTACATCTGCGCCTCAGTTCCGACCAGAACATCCAGTCTGGCATTGTTGGTGGCCTTAAATATATATTTCTCGTGTATATAAAATTTACATCTTCTTCTGGTACAATATCTTCCTCTCTTTCGAGTTCATCATAGTTTATGGTGTTTGAAATTGTTGCTGACGATAATAGAGGCGTATTTAATACTTGGGTTTCATGTGGTTCTGTCGTAAACTTTGGTAAAAACCTGTTTACTGATTTAGTATTAAATGGAATTGTTGTCATTGGTTTAAATTTTATAACATTTTTTGTTAGCATCGGTTTAGTTAAAATCGAATCAACTTGTTTTATAGTAGTTTCTGTTGACAAGTTTTCTTTTAGTTCGGATTTCACTGTTGTCAGAATATTCTTCGTTACTGGCAGTGATGTTGTTATTTCATTCATAGAATTTGTTATTGAAATTTCAGTTAACAAATTATTATTAACGCTATTATTTGTTTTAATGGATGTACCGGAAGCTAATGAATCGTTTATAAAATATGTATTATATAAACTGGTCGGAAAACGGCTCATAAAATTATAATCGTGAGTATTATGTTTGGTTAGTAACGGTACTGTTAATAAATGCGATATTTCTGTTGCATTCGTGACAACTGGTATATTGGTTTTTATTTGATTTGTGGGCGAAATTGTTGACTCAGTTATTGACGTTATATCGTGAAATTTTTCCGAAGCGCTGTTATTGTCCACTACTACTACACTCTGAACATTAATCGAATTTAGTGTGTCTAACGTATCATCAGTATCATCAGCGGTGATATTATTCTGTGCATACGTAGTAATGCACTCACACAGCGTGTGATTATTAAACGTTAACGTTTCGATTTGCCTTTTGTCAAACAAATCAAACACATATTGATTTTCAAAGTTAAAGAAATTTGATACCTGACAGGGAAACCAAATCTGTCTTTATATAGCGTAAAGAATTCAACGCCAACGAGTTGTGTTTGAATGGCTTTACACGATTGTTTCCAATTCGGACAACAGCTATACTGATCGCCGCATCTGTGAATTATAGTACCGCGAGGCAGATATATCTTATCGTTACGTAACGTATCGTTAACGTACACAATAATAGGTTTTGGTGTTTTGCACTCGCCGTTCATTATCATCGAAATAATAGTTTCGGTGGCGTTTGAGTGAAGTTGTTTCAAAGAATAAAATTCTGATGCATTATCATAGTTAATGGTCGAAATGATTGAGATAATTCTTAATAAAACAAACGAAATATATTGACATTTCGATAACATTTTAAATTTTAAACTTATAGTGATTGTATAATGAATTTTTATTAATGAAAGATTTTTTAATTTAAATGTTTTTTCTCATTGAGATTTATATAATAATTTTTTATATTAAACACTTCATTAAGATTATAATCTTTATAATTAATTCATTGTTTAATGGTAAGTCTAAAAATAAATATGAATGCGTTGTATTATTTGTGAAAAAATTTTATATATGTTTATTCTAAACAAAAAAAAGTCAAATGCAATTCGAATCCCTTTAAAACTTAAATCATATATTAAATAAAAAAATTCAACTCTTTGGTCAATTTTTATCCCCATTCGTTAATAATGAAATACAATGCGACAAAACTCTCATAAATACACATATTTTATTGAAATCACTTATATATTAATCAATATTCAACGGCCAACTCATTTGGTTGAATTGTTTGCAAAAATTCTCTGTATCGTATATCCTCATAAAGTACAACCATATCGTTCATTCGAACTCGTTTTACCAATTGATTGTTAATAAACACTTCGAAATAATTGGTTATTTGCCTTTGATTAGTGATCGGATCTCTTACACGGATTGTCACGTATACTTCGCGAACAGTTCCGATATTTGGCACGAAATACGTTCGGTTTCTACGGTTTGTATTTGGTCTCCAAAAATTAAAACAACTTTTCCATGTTTGTCCAACCATTTAATTTTAGATTGTGTCCCAAATATTATGATCAAATTTTCAACCAAAATTTTCGAGTTTTTGTATTGATTTTGTTTGTAAAAATTATAAATTTTCATTATTGTTACACAACTGCTAGCAATACATTTGAACATTCTGTGATCAATTAATTTTTCCCAATTGTTAGGCTTCGCAAAAGTTTAAATCAAACAATGCTCTAAAATTTTTACTCATTATCTCTCATAAGTTTAACTTTATAATGAGTACAAAAAAATTATTTTGCTTCTAATCCTATAACCAAATCAAAAAATTATATTTCCAAAACTTTGAATGCATTTAATCAGCGGATTCTACCCTTTATCCCATTAAATAGTTTTTTATAATCTAATTCATAGTTATTCATTACAATTATCAATAATAAATTAAATAATACTATATGATTAAACAGATAAGTCACATTAAAATATTGTGGTAAATATTGAAATTATGTGCGTTTAGCAAAGGTAAAAAATACATAATAGAATATTAAAAATAGTTTCCACAATAAAATGTTATTTTTTCAATAAATTTATGTTTTAATCTCGATATAAGCGTCTTCATACTTAAAAATAATATTGTTTATCACAAAATGTAACCCATTTTACTGTTCGGAATTTGGTGGACTGTAGGCTTATATAGTATTGGAGAAATATAACCAGTCATACAATTCATACAGTATTCCTGACTTCTATATTTGAAACACGAATGAGAATTTCTAAAATAGTTATTTTTACTCATTCATTAATAAAGTTTACTATCGGACATGTTATGATTAAACACTCATATTATACTGATTACTCAATGCATTACCAATATGAAGGTTAACTTCCTTAACTGGATTGAGTATATGGTTGAATACCATAATAAGTCTCAATACGAACCATGTATTATTCACCTTATGTGGCAATAAGTGATTGGCTATGTTACTAATTTCGGGGGATTTTTAAAATTTATAATGAACTAAATTTTGTTGTTATATTAATTAAAATCAAAACTTCCTCAAAAGTTTTAAATAAAAAATATTTAAATAATAATATTTGAACATAAATAACTATTTATTATGTAAACAAAGCAATTTTATTTATTAAATTTTATAACATTATAATCATTTTCAAAGGAAAAAAAATTAGAAAGATTTTCTAATTTTAAATCAGATAAGTTAAAACGTATAATACAAATTCAAAAATTATTTATTTGCAATAAAAATACGTTATATGTACTTATAGTTTTTTTTTAAAAAATGCTTCGTTAAGTATTATAAATCTCACATTTAAATCCCAATAACAACTTCAAAACAAAATATCTATTTCTTGTCACCAATTTTCGTAATTATTAAAGTATTATCATTCGTAAGGAAATATATTGTACAGTAAATCCAAAATACATAAATAAAACTTTATAATAATTATACTAAACTTTACAATAAAGTTATCGTTACACACATGTCTCATCCGTATCACAATCCTTGTTATCTTTGCTACCGTTTCGGCGATCACTGCTGCCGAACAGCTGCTTATTTTTCCTCATAGCGTTCAACTGTCGCGCCACACACACGAGGAACACAACACATATAAATAGTATGGTGAACAGCGTGAGATACGCCACTCCTTTTATTAGCCTCTTGTACGGCGATTGGGACGATATCGGTATCAGATAAGTGGCGATTATTAGCGCCATAATTATCACTATAGCGGTACATGCGACAAATATTGCAAGTTTGTGTTTACCATTCATTATCATGTAATGTCGGTTATTGGTTAGACTAACAGTTATTCAAAAACTATTCACAACAGTTCTGTAAACTAATAAAAACTTTTTTGCGCAATGATTTAATCATCGAAAGAATGAATAACACCTAATGATCAAAAGCGATGATATATTATTTGAGTTTTGTATATAAAGACAATTAGTCAAAACTGTATTTCAAAACTCAAAACTCTTTGAGGATGTTTTTTAGTTTCAAATATACACTCACACACAAACACATACACATACAGACACACGCCGTAACTGAATATATACTGTTATAATAACAAGTTAAAAGCAACAGTTATACAGTTATACGCTATTTAGCGTATAATTTTCTTACTAATGATTAACACAATACTACGTAATGGTTAGAAAGTGGGGAAAAATTTATTTTCAACGCCACGAGTGTGATATAAATACAACGCGAAACAAGACACAAGTGTGTCTAAAAATAAAATTGTTTCCTTTTAGAATAAACATTGTGTGTATGCATGTGTGTGTGTAACGAGTATGAGTGAGGATAATGTTTTGCGCATCAATAATGTTAAAAGAGATCCACTGTACCATTGAGATGGTTAACAGTGTGTGGGAGAAAGTAAAAGAAATAGAAAGAGAGAAGCAAATAAAAAAACTAGAGCAAAATGATTAATAACATACTTTTCTTGTATTTAGTCGCACATAAAGAATGATTTTCCACCGATTTATTTCTATTTCTTTCGCTCATTTAGAGTCTACAGTAAATGTCTCTCTATTTTGCGAAAGATTTTGAAGTATTTTTAAAGTCATTGCATAATTAAAACAAGTTCGATACGGTTTTGTAAATTTTAAATTTATATCAAACCATTATAATTTAATATTTTGTAAGTAATATAGTTGTTTATTTTGTTTATTTAAACCGGTATATGCCACTCAGAAATGCGGAATATTCTATTAAAATTTATATCAATCATTATACTGTAGAAACTTAATTAAAGCATAATATGCCACGAAATAGCGGAAAACTGCCGAAATTTAGTCAAATTTTATTCTATTTTTGTAACTGTTTGCAGATATTTATTCATAAATTATGGGATTATGCCACAAAATTTTTTATATTATACAATTTTTAAAATATTTTTCAGATAAAAATGAAATCTTTTATTTTTATCGAATTTTTCTTTTAAAACAATGAATTTTTATCTATTTATTGTCATTTCTAAAATCACATAATAAATATAAAGAAAAAATCCCTCAATAAATATAAAAAGTGCACAGACAGACAGACAATCCCAAATCCATAATTCTGCTTCTACAAAGTCAGATAATTTTTTTTGTTTAGTAGTACTGTTCGATTATAGGCATGAATTTATTTTATGACAACAAATAATGAAGGTTTTTGAGATTTTCTTATTCATTAAATGTATTACAACCATACATGAGCTTGTTTAAAGTGCTATGTTAATTGATATAAACTAACGTTTATTAATTTCCTATTTTTTAATACGTTTAATATTTTTTAAAACTTTTTTGTCAGCACTATTTATTCGACAAACATCGCGTAAAGCTCTAGTATGATTTACAACCAAATTATGTCGACAAAAGTGCGTTTGTGTTTACGATGAAACATTTTCAAAATGATTTTAGACGAAAGAAAATGTTGGGAAATCTAAAGATTTTCTTAGATTTCAAAATAAACTTTCTTGAGAACATCACAGTAGAAGACAATCATTTTTGAATTTTGAAAATTATAATTAATAAAATCGTATAATTTTGAAAATTATAAATATTAAAGAGAAAAGCTCACGAAACAATCCAAACTATCTTTAAGTTTAAAGCTAAAATGAGCTTGAGTTGGGATTTTAATTCTTAAAAAAAATTAATATAAAATGTATTAATTTACTGTATCTTAGTATTGCATTATTTGGTTTTTGCTAAAACTGTTAAGTCCGACTCAGACCCATAAGATTAAAATTGCGGTATCAGTCATAGCCTATTTAAAATTGCAAACCCGACCCAACCCGACCTCTATCCAATTTTTATAGTTTAGCATCGCTAAATATAGTATTATTTATAATTCGTTGGAAAAAGGTTTTTGCAAATAAATAATATTTAAGCAGACATTACAGACATAATATATTATTTTGTTAGTTAAACGACAAAGAGACAGCTGAACAGACAGCAAAAAAAACACTAGTTAAATAAACATAACCTTTCGACTGCAGGAAATAAATTTTCATCGTGGCATACAACTCTTTGGCAACAACTGTGAAAGAATAATGACATTGACAGCGATAAGAAAACAGATATTTTTAAATATATGGTAAGAAACTATATGGTCCTTATTTTAATTGTTTTAGAGAGCAATAATAATTAAATAATTATAACAATTAGCTATTATTGTTACTTACTATTACGATACTTAACAATAATTACGGTTTATTTTAAAAGCAATGAATAAATTTCTAGCTAAAGCGAAATAATTAATCGTACATAAAAAACCGACAGATGTTGTTATTTAGAACATTGACAAAAAAATTTATCTTCGCTGCAGTCGTTAGTGACGGTGCGATGGATGGAGTTTTCGACGATCGTCAAGAAGGGTGACGGCAGAGTAAAACACGTGCAGCCAACAAATTTCAGATTCCTTTCCGTGCAAAATGTTGCGCACTTCACAAAATCGCAAACAGAGCATTCGCATACGCGGCTTATACGGAATATTCTGGTGGAACAGTCGGAACTGTTGTAACCTAAACCATGACAAAACTTGACACAATCATTGTTCGTAACGCATCTCTGTTGAGGTATTGCGGCTATAGTTTCAAAGAAATCAATTATTTGTTAATACAGTAATAAGAAAACTATTTATAAACTTTTAAATTCGTTTAACTAACACGTAATTACGAGGAAAATTAAAATTCCACTCAAAAAGTTAACTATTATTTCATAAAACATATTTCGAATGAAACAATTATTTTAAACTCTAAAAATAATGACAATTGTGTTTGAAAATAGTACTTTTGTTAATGTGTTGTTTGCGCAATTAAAAAACGAGATGGAAATGTATATTTGGTTCCGCATTCCACTCATTTTATATTTTCAGTTTAAAACATACTCCGATAAGATATTAGAGTTTGAAGTTAAATTTAGATTAAACTGATTATAATAATTAGCATACAATAGACTAGTAAATGTCACTTATATTAACACAAGCTTAAACGTCTTACTTTATAAACTATAATAACTATATTAATTTTTTTAATAAATTGGTTTCTAAAGGTATTATGAAAGAAAATTAATTTTTCGGTAATAATATATTATTAGCTCAAGTGTTTTTTAATCGATTACAAATAAAATGATACTAAAAATGAAGTCTAATGCAAGCTATATTAATAATGAACGTTAATGAGTCTATTTCTCAATTTAAATAATTTATGTTAGATATTGAAACTTTTAAAATCGATCTTACTATTAGTTAAATTCAATATCCTTGTATTGGACAATCCTTCTTAAGGATTAATAAGAAGATCCGTTAATTGAATTTTCAGTCCAATCTCTTCCTCAAACTGGTTAACTTTTATTAATTATGTTTCTGTCTCGATATTTATATATTACAATCCACTGCAAATGAACTGTAAAAATTTTCTTAATTCATATCACATCCCGTTATGTCTCAATCTTTTTTTCCACTTCAAATTTGTGCAGCGTTTTTATTTTAAAAATTATCCCTATTTTCCCATCTCATAAATTATTAGATCAAAAAACCGTTAAAAATTCCTCAAATTTAAACATTTAATGGTAAATTTTTTTGAGAATGTCAAATAATGAAATTTAATTGAAATATTTTATTCACATTGAATGTGCAGTTTTATCGCAATATTTGAACTTATTGTTAAAAAATAATTTTTAGCTGACTTTCTTGAAAAGAAGTCCAGCTTATGGATTTGACCATGTCTGTCTGTCTGTCTGTACGTGCGCTTTCCTAATATTATTAAAGGGATTTGGTATCTAGCGAACTATTGAATTAAAGACAACCTTAATATATGTATAAAGTAACCTAATAGAAAGTCAGCTCTTTGTGAATGTGTCGTTCTTGTTTGTTAATATTTTTGATAAAAAACATAATTTCTTTGTGGCTTGGTGCTCTTCCAAAAGAATCAAAATATTCTATAACTCCTCCCTCCGTTAGATACAAAACAATCCAATGTTTTCCTGTCAAAAAAGATAAGTCAGTATTTAGAACAAAGCAACAAGGCTTAACAGGATTTTTTTGTATTAAATCCGAGGGATAAATACCACAATAAAATTTATTTAACAACAGAATGTTTTTTATAATACGGCTAATTTCTTAAGTATTCATTAATTATCAATTGTGACTTTTCTGTAGTTGTCAATTCTATCAAAATTTCAAAAATTCCGTAGCACAACACTTTTAAAGGATTTTTAAGACTTTCTTTGAAGTGTACTTCAAGTCTTAAATAAGCTTCTTTTGGAATGTTAATAAAGTTTTCAACGGGAGTAACTTGATGATGGGAATTATAATTGAAAGAATTAATGTTATATCGATGATTTAAATATTTATTCAATGTTCGATTAACCTATGTTTGAATAAAACTCAAGCATTTCTCTTGCATATAGATCTTTCGAGTAATCTGGAGTATATGATATTGATGGATACATTATACCATTTAAATGACATGTTAAATAATTTAACCCAAGTTTTTGAATGATAAAGGGTTCTTAGTATACTCACTAAGGTGAGAATCATGATTGCAAAATCCTATAATTAAATTTGATGATAATTGCCCCATAAATATATTATCAACAACAAATGTTAATTGATGGGATAAGTGAAAAGTTTTTGATTTTATCCCTTTTAATTGGATATTTACAGGTGGTTGACTTCATTATTTTTGCATGAGCGTTTAAAATGATGAATTTACTAACACTTCGTATAAACAAACTAACGTCTTTTATGTTTAGCTTTGGCCTAGTTGCATCTAATGCTGGTATTGCTGGCGTGACAGTATTATCAGCTTCTTGTGCTGCACTTCCCATTAATAAAAAATTATCCTTTTTTTAAATACTAATCTAAGTGTTACACAGTTAATTAATAACCTTTGAGAATTGAAAATATCTCCATGAGTTCTACCATATAATATTAATTCTTTTCTTTCTTTACACATTGAAGTAAGATCTGAGTCATTACTTTCAAAATTACTTATTCCGGTTTTTGGTGTACTAAAATCTGTTGATTTCACATATGGATGCTTTGCTAATTCACTTTTTTCTAGCAAGCATTCAATATCTGAAATCAGCAGGTTTTAGTACACCAAAAACCGGAATAAGTAATTTTGAAAGTATTGACTCAGATTGTAATAATAGTGCAATCATTGATTTGCTTTCTAATGGTTTGCTGAATCAGTTCATCAGTTTCGTCCGGAATCAGAACTCGAGAGCTGTGCAACACTGCTTCAGCCAAACATACCAATTGCTTCTGACAAACCTTATAATTATTTCCGTTTTCGTGAATACTGTTTGATAATATATCGAATTTATATCATTATTACCAGAGCCAAACATTTTATTTAAATACATACTATCTATATTATGCTGAAAACACCTATATTTTTAAAATATATTAAAATAAATTATATTTTAATTATATATTCATACGTATTTTATACGATTGTAAACATTTTTATGTACTTAGAAATTTTCCAGTTTAAATAAAAATTATCGTTTAAATCTGATGAATTTTAATGACCCCTGATTTTTAACCTATACTTGAAAAAAATTGTGTATTGATTTCGATTAGTTTTGAGAGGGTCTTATTTCTTGTTTATACATTAAAATTTCCTATTTAAAAATTTGTTGAAAAAATTTTTCGTTCAAAAATCAAAATTTGGTGTAATTAAAAATGAACTTAAGACCCAAAAGTAAAAAATATAGCTAAATAAAATGCAATTCGCATGTTTTATTATACATATTTGAATTTCGATTTTTACGTACATATATATGTACATAATTTTTGTTTTTTCGCACATAAAATGTTAGGCTCTGATTATTACATTATAAATGATTTTAAATAAATATAATACTAATTATTATTGATTTGATGAGAAATTTCATGTTATGACAGAACGCGATTTATTAATATAAGTAATAAATAGAATAAATTTTATTTCAATTTTTTTTACTTAAATAATACAAGAATAAAATGATACAGAAATTATGAGTTTTATCTAAAAGAATATAAATAACACTTAATTAATAAATTTATTCGATAACGTAGCGATACATTCTTTTTATGGCAACAAATAATAGTGATTATGAGCGATA
>JAQGAW010001917.1:0-16917 GCA_034698025.1 Phthiracarus crinitus
TAAAGCTTTTATTTTATTTGCCCAAAAAAAATTTACAAAAATTATTTGTTATCTAAAAGTAAGTCAATCAATTAATGAACACAAAATATTTTCGGGACAGAACGGGACGGGACTAGTATCTATTTTAAACAGGACGAGACGGGACAGAACTAAACAATTCATTTAGCAGGACAGTACGGGACTGATTTTCAAACTTTTTCCACCTCTATTTCAAACAGCTTAATGTAACTTTAGTGATTTGATTATAAAATAAAGATTTTATTATTATTATATGCCATAAAATATGTTATTATTTATTAGTATTAGTTATTAGTATAAGTTAATAGTAATATGTTCTTTATGTAAAATATACTTACATTATACTTACCATAGAATACCAAGCTTTATGGGGGTCAGATTCGATAATTGTCAATTTTTAGAGGGAGTCAAAAACTCATTGGATTTGAGAGATAATTTTTTCTGCCTTCCATCAAAAATTATTTTCATAAAAAAAATGTTTACAACTATTTTTCTGGAGCCTAAACTTCTAGAAAAACTAGACAAATTTAAATGATATTTGCCAAAATTTAAGGGGGTCAAAAAACTCATCGGATTTGATGAACAATTTTTTTATATTTGACCATTTTTAAATGTTATCGCCTTGAATTACCCCCCACATTATGGGAGATGGAAGTCAAATTTTCGAAATATCTAGGGGGTCAACAATGGGATAACAGCTCACTTTGTGTAACTATGGTAATAAGAAATTCATAAAAAAACTTTCATATAATATATTAAATTTGAAAACTGTAGATTTTAATTAAATTAATAAATTTAATACTCAAAAAATACTCTGGTTTTAAATTTGGTTCGGAAAAACATAACGCACATTTACTCAATTCATTTTAACAAGATGTTTAATAATAGGTTCATTATTAGCTTTATTTTTTAGACACTGTTACGTTTATATGCTTTTTTATAAAAATTTCTGGTGATATATAGGATTATATGATTCTAATTGTGTTTGTATGGTTCTTCTTTTTATTAATAAATGCATAATAATTTTTATTCTTTCATCTGTCTAAGTTTTATATATTCTGAGTTTATTTTTTAATTTGTTTAATATTAATTAAATATATGAATGATATCAAATAAAATATTAGTTATTGAATATATCACTTTATAACTGGTAATCTTTAGTTATTAAACGAATACTTTATATAAGTTATTTGTATTAAACATAATGGCATGATTATATTTGCGATAGTTAAGGGATTATCATTTTAGGCGGCCTAACCTTAAGCTTAGGCTCAGCCTAGAGACTAAGCCTACATTTTTTCATAGGCTGAAGCCTGCAGCCTAAGCCTATGACATTATAGGCCGGCATAAGCCTAAGCCTATCCAATTTATTGGAGCCTAAGCCTTCAGCCTACCTCTAGCTCTAACCTGTCAGCATAGAGCCTACTGCGTTGCCTTAGGCTGAGCCTAAAATCTCTTGATTTTTTGACAATAATAATACAATATATAAAAGATTTTAGATTAAAATCAAGAGTTCTCTGCACTTTTAATACCAATAATAAAACTTCTAAAGCAATTATATCCGATTACAAAAAATTTTAAGCGACTTAAATATTCAAAATGCAAACAAAGTTTTTGTTACTGATAATGCAAAATTAATGATTAAAGCTTTTCATGACGAAATTTGGTATTCCTGCAAATCACATGATTTAATTTTAGTCCAAACTCATTCATTTGATAACTCAAAACAACTAGAAATAACGAATTTACTTAATTCCAGTACAGAACTAGTTACATATTTAAAAATCCGGATTGAAAAAACAACTCGAAGTAACTTTAAAAAAATTTGTTCCATTCTGATGCGATTCAAGATTACGTATGTTAGAGTCTTTTTTATTCAAATATAAAAAAATTGAAGAATTATCCATTGAAAATAAAAAAATTGAAAAATTATTTGCCAATATTGACATAACCTTTTTATCATCTTTAATTGAGTTTTTAAAACGATTGAAATTAGATTGAAATTATGTAGTGATAAAAATCCAACTTTCAATTTAATATTCCCCATAAAAAAAAATTATTTAATCATTGTGTAATTAAAACCAATAATTATCAAGAAATTAAAGTAATTAAACAAAAAATTATATGCAATCTAAATAATTAACATATTTGCAACTATATTAAATTTATTAACAAAATTTTTAAGAAACTTCTTCGATGAGTTTGAAAAAGAAAAAGCAATTAAAGATTTAATTGAATTTTTTAAAATATTCATGTTAATATTTCAAGATATTTTGTTTCAATACAAACAAAAATTTCAGGATTTTTTAAAGATTTTGAAGAAAAGAAATCATCATTTATACCAAATGATATAAAAGACAAAATTAATATATATTGAAGTTCTTTTACTGATTTATATGAAAATGAAAGTGTATTAGAATTTTGGGAAAAAACTGTTTATCCCCTGAAAGAAACTTTAATTACCCTAATATAACATTATCCGATAAAAGAACTCAATTAAAACCAAAAAATGTCGATTTTTATTTTTTAGATCAAATTATAATGATACTGAATAAAAAATATTTTCTTATATTTTTTTGTTTATTTATTGGTCGGGCCGTATCGGGCCGGGCTTTTCTTATTTTGAAAAATTCGGGCTCTGGACGGGCTTATTCTAGTCAATCGGGCTTTGTCGGGCTCGGCTCTGATAATTTTAACGATTTACTACTCTAAATTCATATCTTAGTAGTAATAATAGTAATGTAATTTTACAATAAATAATTTTGCTTAAAGAAAATTAATTTATCATATATTTATGGAAATATATTTAAAGTGTTAAATTATTTTTCACCCAATTTTAACTCAAATTAATGAAATAAATGTAAATGAATTAAAAAACTATTTATATTTAATATTGTATTAGGATTTTATTAAACAACACATCTTATCAATTCAAAAGTTAACGTGAAATTTACATGTATTCATATATTGTAATTCCTTATCAATTGCTTATTTGATTATATTTTATCAAATCAAATATTACTGTTTCTGTAAAGTTTTAAGCAATAAAATCTTATAAAATAAAAGCAATATATTTTAATATGAAACACAATTATATATTACCACGCATTTTATTGTTACCGGAAAAAAATACTATTTATGCAATATTTAACTTTACAAAAAAAAGTGACAGGTTAAACAATTTCTTGTATTTAAAAAAAGATAAAATTTTATTAAATTTGAAATACTAAAGTTTTGAAAAATTTTCAATGGTTATCATAATTAAAATTTGATTTTATATGTTTATTTTTCATTAAATTATTAATAATTATTCTTTATATTGAATTTAGTGGATCAAAATTCTTTTCTTTATATGAAGTTTTAACAAACCATAATAAATGTGCACTAATCTTGAAACAGTCTTCCACCTCTATTCCTATTAAAGCAGTCGAGGCTGGATAACAATTGGGTGATAAAATATATATTGGTCGTGATGTTGGAAGTAAAGTTGTTGGGAAAATACACGCAAGAATATCTGATTTTTTTTATGCAAGAAGAAAGGATTATTTTCTTGAGCTCAAAACATACTTTTATGTTAATTTTAATATTATATTTCTTTTCTTTTACTTTAAGTAAAATAAAAAGTAAAAAAAAATCAAAATTTTAACTTTTACCTTCAAAAGTAAATACAACACTACTAATATGGTTCGGATTAAAAGTTTTAAATAAGGCAAATGGCATAAACAAACGAATTGATAGTAATTTAATAGCTAAACCCAATTTTCTATTATAGTTTTAGTTATTGCTAGAAGTTTAATAAGTGATATTAACTTGATATTAACATTATGTTATTCATTATATTCTAACCATGTTCTCAGGTCTTGTTAAAATTTTATGCAATAAAGTATTTTTTATCGTATCTTTGTGTAAGCTTTTATTTGAAGCTATTTGTCAGAACAGTACATTAATTCAAAAGATATGCATATCTTTGTAGTAATAAAAGTAATAAAGACTTTTATTAAGCAACATCAATTCAGACGTTAAAAAAAATTTACATGATTGCATATATTGTAATTCCTTATCTATTGCTTATTTCAGTATATTTTATCAAATCAACTTTTAATGGTACTTTAGAGATTGAACCAATAAAATCGTATGAATTAAATGCAATAAATTTTAATATGAATCACAATCAAATATTACCACTCATTTTACTATTTCCTGAAAAAATAGTATTTAAGCAAGCAAAATTTAACGTTTCATTAAATATGTGACTGCTATTTGTTATATTTAAATAATAGTTATAATTTTTAAAAAATTTGTAATACCAAAGCTTTTAAAATATTATTATGGTTATCATAAATAAAATTTGCATTTATACTTTAATTTTGCTATTAACTATATTATTGGAGATAAACTATTTATACGCAGTTTGCAAATTAGAATGGGTATCAAATAAGAATGGATTTGTTACAGAAAATGCAGTGCATTCTACTGGCTATGATTATGTCGGACGATCCAAAGTCGATAACGATTTGATTCCTGGAAATTTAGTAAAGCATGTTGGATTATATATTGAGAAACACGGAATAAGGTCTGCTTCGTTATATGAGGTTTTAACCAATCCTAATAAATGCGCTCTAATCTGGAAACAGTCTTCCAACTCTATTCCTATAAATGCTGTTGAAGGTGGACATGAATCGGGAGATATAGTATATATTGGGCGTGATATTGGAAGTAAAATTGTTGGAAAAATACACCATAAAATATTTGAGTTTTTTTATGCTACGAGTAATAATAATTATAAAGACCTTAAAACGTTTGAATGGTTAACATCATCAGAAGTGAATGTGTTAATCAATAAAGTTAATTATAACATACCTGACGAACAATATTTAACTTCATATATCAAGTCTGAATTAATCGGTAATCAAGTAATAACTAATGACGAATCAACGATATTAAAAACAACTGTGAAATTTCTCAAATTTATTTACAATAGTTATTCGCTTTCATTGTCCCAAGCATTTCCCCGTTCGGTTAATGTTACGTATGTTTTTAGACTTCCAAACGATTTAGCGTTAACTGAATATTCGTATGAATTCAGTACAAGTATTGTTGAAAAGCCAAATACTGATATAAAGCAGCAGACAATTACTTGTGGCAAAGAAGTCACTGTTCAACCGC
The DNA here is from genome assembly GCA_034698025.1 of Phthiracarus crinitus. Taxonomy (NCBI): domain Eukaryota; kingdom Metazoa; phylum Arthropoda; class Arachnida; order Sarcoptiformes; family Phthiracaridae; genus Phthiracarus; species Phthiracarus crinitus. The sequence continues at coordinate 5,185 of JAQGAW010001917.1, forward strand.
ATTCTTCTGTTAACGTTTCGTGTTATGTTAATAAATTAGAGTCGATATTTCCCGTTGAGTTCACTGCTAAAGCAAAGTTTTACGAGGACATACTGAGTGGAAAACAAATTAAGCAACTGTTTGGCGATGAATTAAAAAAATTTAAAAATGTTATTGCGGACAACAATGCAGTATATGCTGATGTCTCAGGTGTTTTAAACGGAGACTTCGCTATCAGTACTAATATTAAAGTTGAGGAAATAAACAAAACAATAACCGATCAGCCATTTAACATTTTGAGTTTTCGATCTATTATTATAATAAATATATCAGTATTTTGCTTATTTTTCGTTTGTATAATTATGGTTATTATTTTAAAAATTCGAAAGTCTAAAAATTCACGACAAAATCAAGTAGACGTTCGACAAATGAATTCCCTTTTGTACGATAAAAGTATGAGAAATTCAAATCGGTTTTCCGATTTTTTCAAGTTTAATCGAAGCAGTCCTACGAATCGATATATAGCAACTGAAATGATGAGCTACAATAGTGGATCGAATCGTGCGATCACTTCCGATACATCGAAAGTTTGCTATCAAATGCAACCAAGTTTAATATAATAAACAAATAAAGTTTCATTTTATAAGAGCATTTTAGCTTTGTTAGAAAAATATTTTATTAAATTTATAATCAATATTTTATTTATTTAACTTTGTTATTGCATGTATTGTTTTTAATTCTTACAAGAATATTAAATCATATTAAATTTAAGTGAAGGGAAGTCTTGATGTGGTCAATAACTGTGTCGGGAGTGATTTTTTATTTGTCATGCAAATGTTGAGGCACCGATCCTATTAGAAAGAAAGTTTATATTATTAATTCCATACATCATCTGAAGCGCGGTTTCCTAAGGAAGTGTAAGCAGTAAGTGTACCATAAAAAATGATTGCGACCTAAATCTTGTGAGCTCATAATTTATAAATTGAATATATTTTAATTTTAATCAAAATTATAATTTAAATTTTATTTTGATTTTAGTCAAAATAAAATTTCGATTTCGTTTTTTGATTTTGATTCCATGAAAAGTCAAAATTAAAATCATTAATATTCTTGATTTTTCTATTTGATATTAATTGCTTAATAAAACATTTATTTAAATTCTAGTTTGATTGTAATTTGCATTTGTAAAATCATTTTAATTGTATTTTGATCTTGATTTAAAGATTTTTATTAATATAAAATTTCTAATTTGATTTTGATTTTTAATTTGATTTCAAAAAGCGATATAACAATACTATGGGATATTACAAGAGAGTTACCACCGAATAATGAACTATTCGTATAATCTTTAAAAATAGTATAAACTTATAGTATAAAATTTCGCATATTCTTTTAAGGCATAGAATAAGTGAAAATTTATACTATGCTCTCTTACCGATAATATTTGTTTATATTTATAATGATTTTGAAATTTCAAATTTAAGAAGTAATAATAAATTTATGAAAAGTGCTTCTCTGCTCCCAAAAAAATCGCATTTTGTAATGAGACTTGAATAATAACAATAGTTACCCAGAAGATGGTGTTTGTCCTGGTTTGATACTCCTAGAATTTTTAAAAGTTGACCCATCACCCAAAATATTAAAATTTGAAAACATTTTGGTCAAAAACTTTCTGCATTAAAACCGATGAGATTTTGTGACCCCATTAAATTCCGGCTTAGCTTTCAAAAATCATCATTTAAAATAATAAAGTTTTACGATGGGCGTTGTTTAGGCTTCTGCCGAGAAAATTTTTTTTAAAAATTTTTTAAAAACAAAAATTTGGTCCGAAGGCCGAAAATTGTATTTCAAATCCTATGAGTTTTGACCCTCCCAATCAAATTGAGATTTTATGAATTTAACTCTTCCTAGAATTATTGATTCTGGGTAAGTATTATAATCACTGACAGTAAGTTTTCGAATGCCAAAATAATTATCAAGTAAGAATTTTATTAATTATCTCTTTATTGAATATATTGACTAAGCTGTGTTTTAGCTGCAACATTAAAAAATTCAGTCAACAAAGAAATTATCTTTAGCGGACTATCTGACTCAAATAAACGCGTTTCACACGCATATTAAAAGTAATTTTTAATTAGTCTTTCTTCATTTATTACCAGAATTAGAATAAACATTGTTAATTTCAATAAAAACATTTTTATTGCCATTTAAGTATATTTATAATTTAGTTTTATCTATTTTAATATTAATTTTGACCATAATTAGCCTATATATTCCTTATTTAACATTAAATATAATTTTTCTTTATTATTATTCCATTATTCGCTTTTTTCTAAAAATTTGAATAAACAATATTTTAAAAATTTAACATTTATTCATTATCCAATAAATGTAAAGAGTTCTTTTATTAATTAGAAATTATGCTTAATTAATATTTTCCAACAAACAAAAAGGTGCTTTTTTATAGATTTTATTTTTCATTTAAATATATATTGCATTTAATAATTTTTAAATGATAATGATAATAATTTTTTTAAAGAACTTTTGATTATTAAAAGTCTATTATGAAAGTAAATATAAATTTAAACATAAGTTTAATAAATTATTCACTGAATTTTAATTCTTCACTTTGATTTAATTGAACACTAATGAAATCAACCAGAAATCAGTTGTGTATTATTAAGCAACTTTTAACTATTCAAAAAGTGTGACAGGTTTAACTATTTGTTGTATTTAGATAAAAGTTAAAACTTTATTAAATTTGAAATACAAAAGATTTTGAAAAATCTCAATGATTATCATAAATAAAATTCCAATATAACCTGATAAAGTGGATAATCAATCGCTTTAAAGTCAAATTGCGAAAATTATTAAATAAAACAATATTGTACGTAATTAATTGAATCGGGCCTGATAGGGCAGGGCTTTTGAATTTATGAAATAATCGGGCCGGGCCCAATTTTGAACTTTCGGGCTTCTGAAAATTTTAACAATTTACTACTCATATTCAAATTATCATTTCTTTTGTGGTTTTTCAAATTAGATGAATCGATAACATTGAATTTATCAAAGTTTTAAAAATCCTCAATAGTTTGGGCGTTAACCTAAATATGTATTTATAGTAACAATGCATGTAGGAGTTTTAATAATTCAATTGTGTGTAATTTTAGATAAAGTATTATTTTCTTAAGGTCATCTCAATAGATACAAGTATAATTGAGAGAAATTTACTTTCGAAGAAAAAATAGTGGAATATCATATGTGGCTGTGATATATTTAACAAGAACGACACATTCACAGAGAGCTCTCTTTTCAATATTATATGTAAAATTTATCACAACATTTATTACAAATTTTTTATTAAAACACTTTTCGCATGAGTAATATATTTAAACACATTAAAACTTGAAAATTTTATTGTTATTATAAAACTAAAATATTTTTCATACATTACTTTTAAATATTAAACCATTAAGCTTTATGATATGAGATATAAAACTCATAAGCGTTGACTTCTAGTGTAATGTTGCAAGCGAATACCAAATCTATTTTTGTATTGCCATTAGTTGTTACGCCAGTATTAATTAAATCAAATCCCTTATTATTCATAATATCAATGCAATCTTTATTTGATCCGTTGTTTACATCTATATTAAAATATCCAATGATTTCTACATTGTTGTTCACTGTTTTGCTAATACATTCTTCAATTTGACGTATGAGTTCAGTTTTTGTCGTCATCACCGAGTTGTATATTAAAATAACATCGATATCGTCTATACTTACTGCTATACAATTACAATATGACTTACCATTTTGAAACTTTATAGTGTACAGTACATTGCAATTAACTTTAGAATAAACAGCGCATCCGTATGCTTTTCGTTCCTTTTTTGATGTTATCTGTGCAATTAAACTAAAATTATCGAAATTGATTTCTTCGTCACACATTAGCCAGGTTTCAGCAAAAAGCATAATATCCAATCTCATATAATTAGGGTCACATTGTATATCTTTGTAATTTTTTACAAGCGATTGATCATTTTGATATATAACTTTGATTCCACCACTGATATCATCGCATAAAAATTTGAGTGAAAAATTAATATAAACTTCTGTTTTTAACCGAGTGACTTCTGAATCGACTTCCAAGACAGCAATTGTTTTTCTTGGCTGAAAAAAGTCACCATATTTAAAGATTACATTTGAAGTTCGTGCACGACTTAACGCAACTTATACATGAGATAAAAATAAACGTTTGTCTGCAGATGATATGTGGACAACTACTTCGTAATAGCTCTGTTCTTGAGCTTTATTTATTGTTAATGCTTCATAAGATACAACAGGAAATTGAGTTCGCCTAACTCTTACGTTTTGACGAAATTTAGGATTATTCATAGGTATGTCTCTTGTAATTTTCTCAATAGTTGTCCAAAAAGGTTCATTACCACTTCGTTTAATAGCATAATTATACAATTGTCTTGTTTTTGCGCCAACATTTTTATCGCAGAATTCGATCCATAATTTATATGGTTTATTATCAATTGATTCAATTTTTCTAAGAATTCCACTAGCACCATTGACTAGTCCATCTTCAGTATTGCAAGGCCTGCAACAAGTCATTTATGTTTATATGTTTTTAACTTTTTTGACTGACTTTTAAATCATAGATTTGATATTGTCTGACCATCCGTCTATACGTCTGCCCGTCCATCCATCTGACTGTTGTCTGTAAGTAAGTCTGGCTATCTTTATACTAATAACAAACTTCTTAACTAAATAAAAGATGTTTATAGCTGATAAATTATTATTTATAGAACTGTAAAATATTAGGTTAATGTGTCAAAATATTGAAAATTTTTAATTCTTATTTTTTCATGAATAAATTTTACCCTCCAATAGAACGGTTATCTAACTTCCACATTAAGTACTTGTGTCAGAGTTTTTAATCGAACACAGAAGTCAGATCCTAGTTGGCTCATACGCAATAATTTTCTGCCACCATTCCCGTTGAATATTTTCATAGTAAAAAAATTTTATGCCATGATTCTGAATAGTGAACATAAATAGGGGAAAATATTATCTGTAGCGTAACTTTTGCATTATCCATTACAAAGATGCCATAAAACAAACTTTAAAGGAAAAAATCATTAAGTGTTATACAAAATTTATAATATAAAATTTAGGGGGAATAAAATTTAAGTATTGATTTAAATAAAAATTAATAATTTTGCAAATAAAATTGCAAATAAATTATTTTGGTTGTCCTAAAATCTTATACTGTTGTGAATTATATTATTGAAACAATTAACACTTAAACTGGTGGTAGCAGTAAATTTTGCCAGTGTTCTGCAGGAGTGTTAAAAATTGTTTTAAATTTAATTAAACATAGAGATTGAACATTCATAACGAGCTCTTTTGAAATATATACTGTGCTTATTAAAGAAGTTCAATCAAAATTAATTTTAAATAAAATATTGTTGTCATAATATTTGTTATTCAATTTTAGTATTTGTTATTAGTATATGATAGTGTTGTGCCAATTTCAGTTTATTCAATGTATTTTATTTTCATTTTAAATTGCTAAATTTTTTTAAAGCTATTTTATTTTTATTTTCAAAATATTTTGCAAGCTATTTTATTTCTATCTTGATTTAAAATATTATTTTATTTTTATTTCAATTTTCAAAATTATTACAAACTAAATTTGATTATAAATTTTATGATTAAATTTTATAAATATTGTCATTAGTATTAAAGTATTATTCAAGTAAAATAAAACTTTATGATAGATACTTATTAATAAAAGAAAAATATTTCTTTTAAAACTGTAAATTTTGTATATAAAATATATAAAGGTAAGCCAAATATTTAAAATAAAGTTTATTTGGCGAAAGGAAGAGATAGGTCTTTATTTTGACAAATATTATTAGACATCGCATAAAATTCATATAAAAGTTATATATATTTTAGATAAACTTTTTATGTTGAATCAACATATTGGACTTTATGTCGCTTCACACTAGTTTTTGAACATCCATTTCCATCAAGTAAAATGATCATGCCTTTGAAATAAAAAATGCAGATATACAGGTTGCCCTTTTAGTATCGTTCCATGAATTTGCATTTGTGGCATAAGTATATGATTCTATCTAATCAAGGATATTCACTTTACTATCCCCTAAAATAACTTAGGTTTAACAAAATTTGAAACAATTTGATTTACGAATTTGTTTGTAATTGTAAGTTTTAAAGTATACTTTTTTGATTATTATTTTACTATCGATACTGAAAATAATCAAATACTACATCAGCCGAAAATGTATGCATAAGCAATATCTGTATATTAACTTCCACATCAAAAGAAAATAATTAATTAAATCACAATTTTTAAATATTTTCAATATTTATTAACGAAGAATAAGCAGTAAAGACTCTTTATAAGACTCTTCAAATAATAATTTATTTTTGCCAAACTTATTATCTGGGAGAACGAAATTTTCTTAAATATGTATTCAAATTTGTAAATAATTTGCAATATAATGGATTTTTCAATAATCAACATTTTAAACAATTTTGTTTCAAAATCAACTGTTATTCAAAAATTAAATCATTATTCTTTAAAGTAAAAGTTTCTATACTTCTGGAAAATTTATCAATAGCTCAAATAGAACTTACAATTGATCCTTAATTAATATATTTATCGAATAATAATTAAACACTTCATTCTAAATTAGTTATTTAAACTTTAAAATAATAATCAATATAATTAAAAAATCATTAAATGTTTACATAAAATTCTACTTTTGTGTTAAATAAATTAACCTTTAATGACATATGAATGTAATTTATATTTCATTCAATTAGGCGTTATTATACAGACTCAAATTTTAAATAAATTCAAGTAACGCGTATAGATATTACAATTTATCAAACAAGATAATAGGGAACCTTTTTAACATTTAGAATATTAAGTTATAATTCTAAATTCAAAAGAAATTTAAAGATAACAAAGCGGTTATTGTATGTAGGTAAAGTTTTAAACTTATTTAAAATTAGAATCTCGCTCGCTTTATTTTATGTTTGTTTTCCAAATTTATTATTCAAAAACATAATATTAAATTCAATAAAATATTATAAAATATATTTTAACAAATTTTAATATTTAGTTACAACTAGATGTTTTTTAATAAACATTTTAACTTGATTTTTCTTGCTCAATGATATTTTGTTTAATGCTTTAGTAAAGTATTTAAATTTGAATCATTAATACTTATTATATAATGAATAAAGTTTTGAAAAATTAATGCATTAAATTAATATTATTGATTTACAGTTTATAATTTATTTTATTAATTTTTTGTTTAGTTATTTTGTAAAGGAGTTTATATTTCTATATCCTCATATATATTTGCAAAATAACAATTTTTGTTACTAATCAATAATTATTATTTCCATTAAAGTTAAGATATTACTTAATATTTCAGCAGAACATCGAAAAATAATGCAGAATGTATTATGGGATAAAAAATTTTATTGTGAAGATGAGGAAAATGTTACATAATACGCCCGTACACATAGACTCTTCGTTCTATACAGAAAATGTTAACTCAAAGAGGAAAATCGCAATGAAATGCATTGACAACCATTAAAGGTATTATGAGATATGTAAGTCAGTATTTATTTTAAGTTTATTATAAAATTTGTTTTAAATGAGTAAGAAATTTTAAAAACAGATGGACAAAGAAATAATTTATCAATGGATATCTAAAACTCCAATAATTTCACTTTGACAATGAACTTAAACTTTTATTATAAATATGTACATCAAAATTCAAAATAAAAATCATAATACAATAAAAATTAAAATTAAAATTTAAGTAAAAACAAAATTAATATATAATTATTAATTAAATTTTATATAAGTTTTGTTTAATACTAGTTTAAAAATTTTTATTTATGATTTTATTGTTGTTAGTCTTTCTATTTAAGTAATTTATGTTTCTATTTGTAATTTTGAATTATCTTAAAATTAATTGCGTCATATTCTGCGTAAATTAAGTTTTTGCAGTTATTGAGTTAAATTAAAAAGAAATTAATATTGAGAATTTCTGTGTTTCAATTTAATTACTTATAAAACATTATACTATAATGATTTAATATAAATTAACAAAACATAACGTAAATTATAGGATCGAAAGAAAGAAAAGATTGAGATATCAAAAACTTTCTTAACGTAAAATTTAGTAAGATATTATCACCCTATCGATCATGTTTTTTATTTTATTGTTGTATTTAATTAAAAATATATTATAATAAATTTATTTTAAAAATTCCATTTGTGTCTAGACCAATTATTATATATGTTAGAAATAAATTATTCTTTAATAAACTTAAGTTATAATAAATTACAATTTATATAATTTTAAGGTATTTATTTTCTGAGTAGGGTTGTATTTACTTTTGAAAGTTAAGTTAAAGTTAAACATTTTCTTACTATTACTTTTAATTCAAGTTAATGTAAAATACAGGTAAAAATTAAACATTAAACTAAAAGTCAAAGTAAAATAGAAGTCAAAAGAAATTAAATGTCGATGAATCGTATAGGGTTGAAAGAATAATTTACAATGTGTTATAAATTTGTGCAGTTTTAAGGGTAAATCAAAAGGTCTCATGATATACAGTTATCATTATCACGAGTCGATAGTTATGGATCCAAAATTTCTATATTTAAAAATTGAATTGGATACGAAATCTGTGTTGCCATTTGAAGACGAAATAAACAGTGAAAAACAGACTTATACTGTAGAAGAATAGGGTTCACGTGTTATTCGAATTGAAATACCTCTCACGAAATATGAGATATCATGTTTCAATATTATGTCTGTATTTGTATCACAGGCAATGCAAATAATTGAAAACGTGTTGAAAACGAAAGGTAAATCACACGATAATTTTAATTTACAAGACTTTTTGGATGTAGACTTAACGCGAATGGAGAAAGTTTTTATTACTATGGTCATAGTAATGAGTCATTTGTTTGATTCCGATTTCTATCAACTGATCAACGTGCAGATTTCACGTGATTTAGTCACAGTTATCTAAAACAGAGATCAAATCGTGTGCCACACATCCTATGTTCGGGAGAAATCGCGTAATAACCCACACAGCACACTACAGTATTTTATGTATTTAATATTCTTATTGAGCTCAATATGTATTGTGTTATAAGTTCATTCAATAGTCTTATACAAATATTTTTATAATTAATTTTTTCCATTTAATTTATAATTTATATATTTTCGAGTATTAGTGATATTTAATTTCGCCTAACAAGCAAGTTGTACTTTTACAAAATATTGTTTAAATGAAAAATTTTTATGCCTTTTAAAAACTTTGTAAATTTCAGTGAGTGTTTTGAGAATTTTGATTCATTTGTGTTTTAATATGCATCGAGTCAACATCACATAATTTCTTGTAAGATGAATTTCAAAATCGTGATTAGGAGTATATAACCAGTAATATAACTGAGAATATTATAACAGTTGCCATCAAATTTTAGGGGCAATATTTTAAACATATAATACATTTTTGGCTTTAATATATTGTTTTATTTGTATTTTTAGCCAGTTTTTGTCAAGATATCTATAAGTATCATTATTATATCCCATAAATTGATTAAATAAAAATAATTTAAAGCTTTTCATCTTTAAATTATATATTTATTTGAGTTGATATTTTATGAATATCAAGAAATTTTGTTCATTTATGGAAAGAAATAAATTTTTTCATATAATAGCATAAATTTATTATTTCATACGAGTAGCTTTATATTCACATTAAAAATTATAAAGTATTATAAAGTTTCTTCCTAAAATTATAATGAAGAATCCGAATTCCATAAAGAAAAATTGAAAGTTGAATAATTATTGTAATTACTTTATTAAATAGTATGTTTTTGTTATAAAATGCAAAAAATTATTTCAAAAATAAATACAAATAATCCATTTCCCAAAAAATATACATGTAACTTTTTACATTAAGATATTATAGATATTAATATTAAGATTACAGTTTCTAATTTTTTTAATGTTGTTACATTTTTTTATAATAGTTTTAATTTATAAACGATATTTCTGAATATTAATAGTTTTCCTCATTTAAAAATTAAATAACTAATAACTCCTTATAAATTAAATTAAATTTATTATTATTAAAGATATCATAAATACGACTTTGACAATAATACTGGGATAAACAGTTTTCAAAATCAAAATTCAATCAAAACTGTAAAATATTCGAAAATACAATCATAATTGAAATTATGACTAAAAGCAAAATCAAAATACACAATCAAAATAGGAAAGGTTGTATCGAAACAACACTAGTTAAGGCTATACAACACTTACTAAAACTTATTTAGATCAATAAAAACTGTATAGATTGTTAAAATAAATTATGATAATTTAATACAATCTTCCAAGTAGTGTTTATGGAACAGCAGCCATTCATCATTTATTTCATTAAAATTATTTTGTTAATTTGTATTTAAAATTTCAATACTTAATGTGTTATTCAAATTAAATATATTAAGCATATAACAGTATTTATTACTATTACACGAAACATCATTAACCGATATATTTTTAAACTTTTTGTTAGATGAGAGCCTTTGACACTAATATAAGCTTAATAACAGTATTTTATATTTGAAAATTGTTTTGTTTTTGGCAAATGTAAGCCCGAATAAAATTAAGCAAAGATAATTATCCTCAAAAGATTTATTTAAAAGCTGTTTAAGCGTGTTTTTACGATTTTAGTTGATTTTTTAAAAAAAACATTATTGATGTATTAAAATATATTTCTGTTGTATTTTTAGACATAATTTGCCGTTTTATTTAATATAATAAATAAAACAATTTTGTCCGTTTGTCTGCTGTCTTTGTGTCTGAAATCTTTATATTTTTTTAGGGATATACCCATCCTTTAAATAATAAATAATTAAAATTCAATAAAATTTTTTAACACTTATTTGTAAAAACAAAAAAATTACATTAAAGGTATTGTGGGATAATAATATTTTGCTGCTTTCCATTGTGGTTTGCGCATCACGTTTTATGCTCTTAACCCTTTGCTTAAACTCTTCGCTTTATACTAAAATGGGAATATCGCATTGAAAAGCTTGATATCCATATTTTAAGATATTACGGGTTAATATATTGCCCCATACTTACTTCAGGGTTAATATAAATTCCAGTTGTTTTAGAATCTACCGTTATTGTCTAATAATATTGAAAAACATCTAATTTGTAAGGTATATATCCAAAATGGATAATAAGATCATAAAAATCGAAAAATACTTGAATCTGCTCAAAATATCTAATTATATATAAAAATCACGATTTAGATTTAAATCTGTTTAAAATATTTAATAAAATAAAGAAATTAATAAATCGAGTGTAATCTGCTATAAGTTTCCAATAATAATCTGTAAATGCTTTTGCTTATATAAGTAAATTTAACTATAAAAAGTTCAATTTAAAATATTGGGAGGGGAAATCGACAGAATTTTAATAATTTGTAATTTTGTTTATTTAGATATTTATACTCTCTGAATTAAAATGGAAAACAAATAATAAAATATATTATACTTAATCTTTACGGCATACGGCATACTGCATACGGCATACGGCATACGGCATACGGCATACGGCATACGGCATACGGCATACGGCATACGGCATACGGCATACG
>JAQGAW010001918.1:0-16915 GCA_034698025.1 Phthiracarus crinitus
CAGTTCTTAATTTAGTCGAACCTGAACTCGGACTTTAATAGATTTTAAGGACTTGGACTCGAACCTGAACCCGTAAGTACACGGCGCGCCTTAGGTCCCAAAAGTCCTAAGGAGCGCTTATGTTCATCTATACCGTAAATGGTAAATAAGGCGAAAAGGGTTTCTAACACTAGTATTTTAGTTGATTGATGTCCGTTTGACAGATAAGTAAGGGTGTCTCAACGGGGGTCTGGGGCGGGTATACCCCCTCCCCAAAAGTTGAAAAGTTGACCCCCACCAGAAATTTTGAGATTAAAAGGACAAAAAATTTGAAAATTTTTTAAAAATATTGGTCAAATGTAAAAAAAATTGTCGATCAAAACCGATGAGTTTTTGTGACCCCCTTAAATGTTGGTTGAATTTTCAAAAAATTATCGTTTCAATTCGTTGTATTTATCGTGGGGGCGTGGTTTAGGCTTTCGCCGGGAAAAATTTTAAAAAAAGAAAAAATTTTGAGCCGAAGGCAAAAATATTGTTCACTAAATCCGGTGAGTTTGACACCCCCTATAATGTTGAAAAAAGTAGAAAGGACACCCCCTATACCATCAGACCTTAGGACACCCTGCAGATAAGCCGTTTAAATAATGAGTCATTTCGAATGAACTCAAGAATTTTTCGTATAATTTTATATATACATAATCAGTAATTTTTTTCTGTGTAATCATCATCAACAATGTGTGAATTTTTGAATCAATTACCTACAAGTTTAAGGTCAGTTCCATATTCAGTATTAGTATATGTGTGGGTTTATAAAACACAGCAAAACGAGGAATAATCAGTAAATGATTGCAGCTTTGTTTAATAATAATTATTATTTTTATAAGTTGCCCTTAAATAGAGAGACATTATTTGTATTACAAATGATTAAAAAATTCTTTTGAGTTGATCAATGATTCGGCTTTAAAAAATTGAATGTAGATGTCAGTAGAGTAACGCATACAATAAATACTCATTAATGGAAAGCCAGTATGAAACGCATATCTATTTAAATATTAATTAATTTAAGGATGTGCTAAGCGTAATGACGTAAAATTACGTCACGTAATTTTACAGATTTTTACACGTATAGTCCGTAAAAATCTTTTTTAAGCGTAAAATTCTTTTCATTTTAGAATGATTTTCTTGGTTAAAAAAGATTGAAAAACAAATTTATATCATAAATTTAATCTTAATAATTATTGAAATTTTTAAAAGCAAAGAAAATATAACTAAAAATAATTAACTTGCCCTATAGTATCTGAGAGGTTTAGGTGTCTCCTTTCCCCAATTTTTTAATAACCACGAAAAGCAGCATTTTAACAGCATTTTAAAATGGTTTAAGATTTTTTAATAAAAGATAGATTCAGAAATTTTGATAAAAATAGATTTAGGTTAAAAAACTGATTAAACCGAGGATTTTATTAAAATTTATGTTTACAGTTTTTTACAGATTTTTACGTCAATTTACGTCAATTTACGTAAAATTACACTTAATAAAAGATTTTTACGTAAAATTATCATCCTTAATCTATTGCATGTAAGCTTATTATACGGATAATTTATGCTTAAATATAAATGTGAACAATATAAGGTACTAGAGTTAAAGCCCGACTTCGTCAGGCGGAAATGATTGTATATTTTAACAAAAAAAACCATTACATCAGTTCTATTCTCCTTGAAGTCATCCAGTCCAACCATGACCTTAACCCGATACATGTAGAAACTCCCTAACCGACCCAGGCCCCACCCGACCAACCCGTAACCAACCCCTAACAACTCGGATCTCACCCTAAACCACCCTTAATGACCCTCAACCAACCATGACCACTCGTTCCCCACTTAAGAATATTGCCAACCCACCCAGTCTAACCCCAACCCAACCCAACCAACCCCGACACAGCCCAACCAACCCAACCCAGGCCAACCTACCATAACCCACACTGAAAGACGCCAACACACTCCGAACAAACCCACCCCAACACACCCCGCCCCACCCCGCCCTACCCTACCCTATCCCACCTTGCCCTATCCCTCCGTATCCAAACCCACAGCACCTTATCCCACCCCAACCTACCTCACCCCACCCCTACCTACCTCACCCCAAACCACCCTATTCCACCCTACCCAACCTACCCCATCTTACCCTATTACTACCCCGACCCAACCCGACCCATCACCCAACCCAACACGACCCACTACCCTACTCACCATCCGACCCACCATCCGACCCACCACCAGATTCAACCCGACCCACCACGCGACCCAACCCGATCCACCACCCGACCAACGCCAGACCCGACCCACCTCCCGAATCGATCCACCAGCGACCCAACCCGAACCGACCTACCACCCGACCCGACCCACCACCCGACCAACCACCCGACCCACCACCCGACACCACCCACCACCCCTACCTGCCCGACCCATCCCACCAACCCATTATGACCCTACTCTGACCCCAAATCTACAAATTTTCCTACCTCAAACCCCCCTAAGGGTGGCCCACCTCCTCGATACCCCACCATTTTTCCTAGACTATTCAAGCTGGATCCATTGATATAGGTTTCGAAGGGGTGGGGCCTCTAGGGGAGGAGCCTATAAAGGGACAGACAAACAGACAGACAGACAAATTATGAGATTTATATATATGATATGATTAATAATGGCTTTAATTGAACATTCTTTTCAAAGCATTTATATTTATTTACACGCATTTAATTGTATGTTGCGGTACCTTTGATTCTTCATTATTCATTGCAATTAAGAATAAAAAATATATGAACATATCGAACGTGCAATGATCACATCATAATACAATCAGAAGCGTAGGAAATTAAGACCCACTGCTTTGATACACGTATTGATTGGAAATTGGATAAAAAGAGTAATAAATTTATAATAATTTAGATTATATTTATAATTCGATATTTTGATAAACAAAGAAAAGTTGATGAATTCTTATTTTTTAATTTTAATTAAATATTTTCATAAAAAATTGTTGATCTCAAATAACTCTACACATTTGTATTATCTTGCTATTAAAATATAGCAATTATTTGGTTCTATGATTCGATATTTGAAATATAATTTTGTAATATAAGCCAATTTTTAGTTTATTCTATTTAAGTATTCTTAATCTATTGTACTCTCATAAAGGGTATACTTAAAAAAGCCTGACTTACCTATTATCTATTTCTGGGAAATGATTAATATATAATACTCTCTATTTTTCTTTTTATTAATCCAGTTATATCTTTTTTCACAAGAAAAATACGAAAATAAAGTAAGGAAACGAAGAAATTTCATCTTTTTTTAGAAGAAATATTCTAAATTAGAATGTATACCATAATGATATGAAATGAATTATATACGACAATATGTCTTAATTAAATAGTTAACTGTCAGAAAGTAATGCAAACGATGTTTTTATAGAGTAATATTTTAATTTAAGCAAAAAAGCTGTAAATTAAAAAAAATTTTAATTAAATAATAATCTTTTGGTTAAAATTTTAAACACCGTTATTTAAATAAACATGTTTTTAATTGTGTTTGTATTTTGTGGGTTTTATACTAATGATGGTCGTCTAGTTTCAACCTCTGGAGCCTGAACCTTAGCCTCAGGATTGGACTGAAGCTTGTGTTAGAATTTTCGACAGAGGCTCGGGCTTGAGTTTCTAATTTTTTTGAGCTTGAACGCGAGGTTTTAAATTAGTGTTCTGCTTAAGGGAACCTTAGAGCCTTTTTATAGAGGCTCTAGAGGTTGTGTGCAATTTATTATGTTATGGAATGAAAGTTTTACAGAATTTTTAAGTTTAATAATGTTACTTAATTGTTATTTTTTTGTGATCACAAAAGTTGTTAAAACATTAGTATTGTTTATCACATACATTCTATTGTGTAATTTGATATTAATTAGATTATTTTTTCATATAAATATTTACAGAGCCTCAGACATGGGCTTAAGGATGGAGAATCCGGTTTAGACACAAGCTTTAACTTAAATTTAGTCTCGAGGGTCAGGTTTTCAAATGGAGGCTTAAACTCAAGTTTCGGCTGGAACCTCTGGAACACGAGCCTCTCCATTAATATAAGAGAGAGAGAGGAGTGCTGAAAATGTAAGAAATGTTCAGTAAATTTACTGCATTATATGAAACGGTGAACGCGTAAAATTCTGGGACCACATAAACATTTACAGTGCAAGTTAATTAAAAAAAATAGCTTAAAAACAAAAATAATTAGCAATAGGTATGGTGCAAGAGATTTGCTATTCATTAGCCTAGTAAATCATTAAAATTTTCAGACCCAAGCCCGACCGAGACCAGACATCTGCCAGTCCTATCCGATCCGACCCATATAGAAATAATTTTTTGTACTTCAACTAATTTTCCTACATTTTATAAAAATTAACAGCGAATAGTAAAACTCAATCAAAAATAACGGACTTACTTCCAAAAACTTTTCAAACCCGACCCGAGTCCAACAAATTTGTCTGGTTTCCAGCCCGACATTTTGGGTACATTTTCTAGTCTAGAATACAAACGGGAGACTTTTGGGACGCGGGATCTAGTCATGATGTTCATGTCTATAGTCATATTAAATATACCTTACAAAAGGAATTTTAATGTTATTTAAAATAACACATTATAAATTTAAAATTATATTACATTAAATATAAATTCTTTTTTAAATTCAAAAGCTCTTCGAAAAATTTATGAATACTTATTTTTTAATTTTGATGTGAAATAAATATTATCTAAAAAATTGTTGATCAAAAATAACTCTTCACTTTTGTATCATATAATAAATAAAATATAGAAATTATTTTGATTCTATATTTGAAATAGATATTTTGTTAAATAAGCCTAGTTTTCGTTCATTCTATTAAAGTAATCTTAATCTATTGTACTCTTATAAAGGGTTTACTGAATACTTAATAAAAAAGCTTACCTATTAACTATTTCAAGGAAATGATTAAGATATACTACTCTCTAATTTTGTTTTTATTATTACAGTGATATCTTTTTCACGAAAAAATACAAAAATAATGTAAGGAAAATTCATTTTTTAAGAAGAAATATTCTAAATTAGAATGTATACCGTAGAGCGAGACAAATAAATTAATAAAAATATACAAATTTAGGTATTTTAATGTTAATGATGTACGAAACACATTAATATAATGTTATAATTCGTAATTAAGCATTAAAGCTGTTGGAATGACTATAATTCAAAGATACTATTTGTAAATAATCTTCTAAACACATTTTAATTTGAGTAATCAATAGTTTGCTAATTAAATGAGTTAATTATCAAATCTATTTGAAACTAATGAAACTGTATGTTCACGAGATTACAATCAAATCAATTGTCTCTAATATAGACAATGACTCTTTACTCTAAGAGAGTCTAAGTTTGCATGAATGTTAATCGATTGTGTGATATAGTCTTGTTTCCTCAATTAAGTTTATTTCGCTTATTTTGGTTTCTCATATAACAACAAAAAATCTTAGACACCAAATATTATTTACCATTTTTCTATTAAAAATTACTTTTAAATCTCGTCACTAATATGTCTTTTGTGATATTTTAATTTGAATATGAGGTTAAAGGTTTAAGTATAATCTAAATATTTCACAATAAATAGATGTAAAGTTCATTTATAAAATAAATGTTCTCAACTGTTGTTAATACTCTATTTCTCAGTTTGCTTCACATGATTGATGACTAGTTAATGCAAAGCTAAAGATTTGGGTTAAAATTAATAACTAAGAACTATGATTATCAGACTCAAAAATATATGATTTTAAACTTAAACATATTAATATCGTCAATAAAAAAATTAAATAAAGTGTTCAGAAAACTGGGAAAATATTTATGTGTTAACTTTTATGATTGGTTTAGCTCTTCTATTGAGCTAAAGAGTAAAAATAGTAAAAGCCTTGATTTTGATTCACTAGAGATTACTAATTATTTATTAGTGTTAAGAAATGTTCCAAAAACAATCATTAATCTAAACATTAAGAAACGGTTTAAACATTAATAACAAATAAAGACATACATAACAAAAAAAATGTTTTCACAAAAGCAATTTCTTATAAAATTTTCATCAGTTATGATACACAATGACCATTAACAGACAAAATTACGGGAAGTTCAAAAATAAAGATTTAAGTAAACAAAAGAAAATTGAAAATAGATATAGAAATTTTTGAAATCAAGTTAAAACTATTTTTGATTATCTTTTTCATTCTCAAACACTTCTAATAATACATAATAATATTTATTTTCAAGTTAAAGACCTTTCTAGTAATTTTGTGCTTAATAAATAGTAATAAAATTAAATGCAATGTTTTTATAAAATTCAGAATGAGGTGATATTCAGTTAACCAATCAGTTAAGATATACACTGACCAATAACAGCCAAAATATTTGCATTTCTTACCAAAACGAAAACAACTCATTTGATTGTTTATTATTAATGTAAATAGAAAATCCCAAGTGTTTTCAAATTTTTTATTCAGATATTTTCCAAAAAATAAAGATAAATCGTAAAAGAAAACATTTTGAGTTACATATATACAAACATTGTTTTATTGTCATAAAGATAAGAAATGTTTGTTTTGCAATAAAGTATTTTTTAGAAAAAAGATTTTAAAAATCTGAATATTGTAAGGCTGTTTTATTTTTGAAGCTTTTTTTAATTATTTCCAAAAATGTTTCGGTCGCCAAAAGACCTAACATTAATGTCGTCAAGTTAACTTGAGTCAAATTTACCATTACATTTCGCTTATTGATGTTAGAAATTTCTGAGACTTTTCTTAATATGAACTAACAAATAGTTAAGAAAATTACAGTTATAGAATAATACTAGAATATAAAATGATAATAGATTTTAAGAGTTTATAGATAATACTAATCTATGAGTAAGACGTTTGTTAATTGAGAATAATGTCACTTTGCTTTGGCTTAAATAAGGTAAAGGCGGATACTGCCTCCGGAATTCTTGTGTACACAGCTCTGAAATTTAGCGAGATATCAGAGAAAAGCCACTCTATCGATAATTTCGTGATTATGGTGCAGCGGTTTTATAGTTTATAATTTTCTTAAATTTTTAGATTCGTTAGGGATAATATAGGATAATTAGTACTAAAGTATATTCGCATTCTAAATAGTGATGAACACCACTGATCACAATTACGCGAACTCGTAATCAAAAGTTCATAAAAATTATTAAAGTTTCGATCAGCGCTTCAAAATTACACATATCGGAGACATGCGCTATCATTACTAACAGATAAAACTCTTAATAAAACTTTACTTTAAGTTTTGTATAGAGATTGTTAAGTCCCATATATTGTTTGTTCAATAAAATGTTATCAAGATTTTACATTATATTCTCAATTATATTATTTATGGATCTATTGATCAAAATTTAATTTATTTAAATTTAATTAATTAATTAAATTGATGTCATAGATCTATTGATCTATTCTTTAACTAATTGTCTCGTCATTTCTCAAATCAATTCAAATCATATTTGATCGTTATTTCATATTTCAATTATATTTACATTCAATTTTCACATTCAAATTAATCATCAATTTTGGTCATCTATTTGTTAATTCAACAAATTTGGTTATCGTTTAAACACATTTCTTTCATAACAACTTTTGCTAATTTTATGGTTTAATTGTATTTCGCTTATTTGGCATTCGCTGTGTTCGGTTTCGATCACACGGTCACACTTCTGTAGATTTCCGTATAAACCCCTGGCTTCGTCTCAAGTTGTGGTCATTAGCGTAACCGTGAGGACACAACCACTTCAAAAGTACATCCTTTAAGCGTATGTCTTTTGCCACAAGTATTAATAAAAATAACCATTTCTAGAACATTATAGTGTCATTTATTTTTTAACCTTTCAATATTATGAATTATCAGCAAACAAGTCTAACCAAAAGTAAAAATATTAAATTTATGCTAATTTCTAGTAGTTGAGTTTGAAGAAGTTAATCTGCATTATTAATTTATTAAATATTGTGTTTAAATCTTAAAAGTTAAACATATTATTTTTAATATTTTCAATGTCTATGTGGGTAATATTCTATGTTTCTTAAAACTTATATCCGGATAACTGAATTTATGGATTAAATAGAATAAATTTTGAGTTTTTCATTGCATGAATATTATTAAAAATTCAAATCAATGTGCATATTTTTAATATTTTTGACTAAATATTTTGTTTAATAATTAAAAAACGTCTTTCAAAATAATAAAAAGAGTTTAGTTGAAAGCAATACTCAAATAATTATGTTCAATGTCGTATAGCTAAAACAAATTATTAATACAAGCGTACGAACAGCTGATAAGTTCAAATAATAAAACAAAACAGTTTACATTAAATTTTATTTAAGTGAGTATATTTTAATCATGAACGATAATGTATAATTCCGTTCAGTATAATTATTTCTATTTCTCCTCAAAATCTAATCTTCATACCAATAATGAATGTGTCATAACAATAAAGAGCACACATTATCTATTGAAAACAGAAGCATTATATTATTATGGAAGACATCTCACACAAAATTATTTGAGATCCAGTTATTAATACTGGTGATTTTCTCGGCGATCTAACCTATGAAGTTGGAGTTGGTAAAAATTTTTAAAAAATTCGTTTCAATAAGCCCGAAAAATTATGGAAATGAAATCCAAAATCAAGATGGAAGTGGTGAGGTTGTTTTAAAAATAAAAGGCCTGTCTTACTGAAAATGCATTAAAAATAATTGAAAGCGTAAGTGGAAATAAATAAAATGCTAACAAATTCAGAAGCATAAGTGGAAAATAAAAGAAATTAATTGGATATTCCGCAAATTCAATTCAAAATAGATAAAATTCATAGTATTAAATCTTCTAAAATTGAAGATTTTTCGGGCTACTTCTGATAAAAGAAGAATAATCGAAAATGAAACGGTTCAATACGGATTTTAATTTTATTATTATATATTTATATTATTGTATTGGATTTGCAATGTAATTTTTAATATTAAGAAATTATTTTAAAACTTTATACATTGTCATATATTAATTAATCAGTTTATTACGATTCCTCACATTGAATCATTTTTAATAATTTTAGTCACTTTTAATTACTTTTTATTAATTTCGTCACTTTATTTCAATAAATGTTATATTGTACTACAGTGAGGTAGTTTTATTAAACATCGTACAACAGTGTGATGGTTTGGTGTTGCGATCAAGGCTATTGCACTGTAGTGTGATGGCTCCCATGTGTTACGCCTTTCTGGATCTAGTGTCTCCTACACTAACGCTATTAACGGGGAGCATATACCTGGCAGCTTTCAAAAAATTTTCGACAAATATTTGACGTTTAATTTCTTATTGTTATATGTAGATAAAAAATATGATATACCTTTAAAATAATTTATTAGAAAAGAGATATCCATAATTAAATATGTAATATATAGGGAAACTCGCTTTGTTTAGAAAGAATTTTGATTGTAAAGATTACATTATAAGATTAAATTTTATTGAATTTAACGGAATGCGAGCAAACTTTATTTATTTTTCCCATTAATAATACACACATTTTTAATGTGCAATAAAAAGTAGAGGATATACGTGTGCCACTAAAAAAACATTCGTAATAAAGTTTCATGAAATTATTCAATCATTTAATTATTTCATTTTTCTCATTCTATTTGTCAAACTCTTATCGTTTTCTTTTCTCATTTTATATCCGCATGTTTTACATAAAAAAAACAGTTGAAAAAATCAATTCAAATTTGGTTTTGTGCGCAACTTTAGAGGTCGTGAAAGTGTGGCTAAATAAGATTTACAAAGTATATATAATTATCTGAATTGCATTGGATTGGTTTAGAAATTTAATTCGGGCTCACATTTCTTTTGCCCGTTAAGTAAGCAATTTTTGCTACTAATCTTGAGCTATGGATTATCTTATTATATACAAATTAGGAATTCTTGCGTTTAGAAATTAGTTACTAATGCTTCTAAATAAGCAGATAAAAGTTTATATAGATTTGGTAATGAATTATAATTATAATCAATATTCTGTTGCTTAAGCCATTTTATTAATAATCAATGCAACTTTAATCATAAAGTTTTAGTTTAGTTTAATTTCGTACAACTACTTAACAATCTATTTAAATTAAAAATAATAGTGTTTTAAACTAATTTAAAAATATAAATTAATTGATAAAAAATAATCAATACTTTTGATTTACTAATAGATAAAAAACGCGTAACGAATTTATGATATTCATTACGCAAGTTATTGATCGATTTAAAGCATGTTTTGATTACATTTGTAAATTTTTATATACAATGCATAATAAAATGTTTATTTATCAAATTTATATTAATTACTGTTTTCATAAATGTAATTTAATTTATTCTCTAATTTTCTAAAATTTCGTTATATTTTATTTAATCAAACGCATATGAAATTTATTTTAAATTTATATTTCTATAATTCTGACTTTACTGAATAAAATAAAAATAATACAATATAAAGAGTAGAGTAGTATATCTTTAATATTTTCAGGCCCAAGCCCGACAGAAGCCCGAAAGTTTTCAGATGGGCGCGGCCCGAGCCCGATTATTTCAAAAAGTCAAAAGCAAGGCCCGATTAGGCCCGATTCATTCAATTACGTAAATGAATGTCTTATTTAAAATTGGTTCAAATATGACCTTAAAAACAATAAATTATCCACTTTTACAGGTTGTTGTTAAGTGTTTGTTATTTGCTTAAATTAATTTAACAATTATTAAACTAAAATGTTACTTTTTTAATTTTTTTAAATTTCTGAAATATTTAAAATGAGAATATTCAATAAAAATTAGAGAAACTTCAAAGCCCGGCCCGAATTTTTTATTTTTAAGCGCGAACCCGGCCCGGCCCGAGGATTTGTATCGGAGGCCCGCGGGGGCCCGACAAATCGGGGGCCCGTTTACTAGTTTAATAAAGAGTATAATTTAACTGCAAAAATGGTACCGCTAAATGGTAAAAGCTTTTCTTTTTAACTATTAACATATTTTGTTTTTACAAAATTTTAAAAATTAATTATATTATTAGTGTTAGTATACTTGCATTTGAATATTTTGAATTCACTGAAAGCTCTATTCAATGTTATTTTTTAAATTATTGTAAGTTGTTTTATATGCTGACACTAACAAACTTTTCTAGTTAATCTCATAGGTATCTATTTTTTTAATAAATTATAATTTCTTTAACTAAGTTAGAGAGTCTTAACGTTAGAGAAAAAGAAATATGAATAAAGTTAACGATTTTACAAAATAAATAAATTTTCTCTAGCTTTACTTTAGTACGTTTTAAAGGCTAAATAGTCATTTTTCAATGAAACTTGTTTACAACAATTTCTGCTAAGAATCGATTTTTATTTAGTCCTACAAACAAATATTTGCTTTAATTTTGGCTTACATTATTTAATCGTTAGAAAGTAATATTAAATTTGCTAATATTTCAATGATAAAATTAATTTACTGGTAATAGCGATAATATTATTAAATTAACGAAACAGTGTTTGCGTATCTATTTCTTATTATTTTATGCAAATTCTTAATGCATGAAAACTTCGATCAAAAACGTATAATACTATATGTACAAAAAAGGTTTCGTATGCAGATTTAAGACAATGCGAAGGATAGAATGACGGAAAATTCAATATTTGTTTAATATTAATATTTTTATCCAAAATGATAAAAAAAATTTTTATTGACTTTTACTTACGTATTTTTCTGTAGAAACTATATTCATAACACAAGAACGAACACATTTAATGAAGAAATTTACTATTTTAAACGCATTTCATGCATTCAAAAAATTTTTTATCACAACAGATCTGTGAGTCGGACATTCATGCAGAAATCTTTATGTATGAGAAATATCCTTATCTTAGTATGATGTTGTAGAGCCGAAGCCAAAGGCTGACCTAAGGCTTATCCTAGAGTTTTTATGTTAACCTAAACAAGTAGAGATCGAAATTGACAATAATATTTGCTCCAATTCTATTAAGAATTCCCATCAACTCCACTAAAACTCCAACAAAAAATATAAAATTGATTCCAACTCCACTCGAATTAATTTTGTACCTCAACTCCAACTAAAGTGTGTTAAATTTAACCTCAATGTAAAAACTAATTTTTTTCATATTTTCCAAAAAATTCTTTAAAGATTTAATTAAACATGTTATAAGTTTTTTTCTCAGATTTGTTACTCTGTAAAGAAGGGCACTACAAATGAGCAATTTTAAAACTTTTTCAAATGATACCACACTTCGATATGAAATGAATTATTTTTTAAAACTTTAGTGAGATTTTCAGCAATATATACACTTTATAACGAAATAATTTCAACTAATAAAAATCCTTTTTGAGAAAACAAACGCAAAGCGAAAAAACTAATCGATATAAGATATTTTTTAAAGAGAATAATCATATTTCGAAATCTGTTCGACAAAAAATACTTTCATTTCGATAATTGTTGCCGTATTATGAAATTGACATGTTTTAACACAAAGATCATTCGTGTTTGAATGGTTGTGAAATAGTGAGTAGTGTTTACTCAATTGAAAAACGAGAGCACATATTTCGCAATAAATGCATTAAATTTTTTCGTACATAATCACATTCACTGAATCGTGTCGATATTTGTCTTATTATTTACTGCGCTTACGTTACTAAACACATATAATTCGCGTATATTAGCGAAGATAAAGCGTTCCGCGTTAATCATTATGCGGCATAACTGTCTATTATTTGGATGTAAATTGTATTCCGAAAACCCTTAGATTGCATGTTTAGAACTAATAAATTGGATATAAACAAGTGCTATATTGTAAATTTATATACAGTTAAAACTTTTTCTTTTTATATAATTTATGAGAACATATCTAACATGTAAATGATTCTCGCAATATATAAAGAGCTATTGTATATATGAATTTGTTTTTGTAGATTTAATAATGATTATTTAAATGACCAACTGTTTTGTTATTATATTCTTAATGCTACAAATGTATGAACATTAAACTAATTCGTTATGGACTAAAGATATATGATATGTGTTTGTTATAAATATTAATCCTTAGTTATTTGGCTTTTTATTCATTAATCCCAGACGTCGAAGCTATATGAAGGGTTAAAATTCAGGAAATCTCATTATTTTGAGATGATGTTTAAAACTAATCGGGTTTAATAGAACAATTTTTTTGCCTGAATATATGAAATTTTAATATTTTGTTCATTATTAAAAGTAACATACGTCCAAAAAAAATATTTTTGAAAATCAATTAATAAATGAATTTTTTCACATTATTTATGTTAAAAATATTATGATTACAATTTATTTATATAGAAATTTTTTTGATTGTATTTAATTTATTCATAAAAGCCGCATATTCAAAAATCAGATTAAAATGAATTTTAAAATTTCAATTTAAAAAACAATTAAAAAATAATTTTCTAAACTTTTAAAAAAATAATTTTAAAATCTATTTAAAATAATCTAATTTATAATGAAAGAATTATTTCTTTATATTAAACGGTTTTTTAAATCAGTTTAGTAACCTAGAACGCCTCATGATTTAGTTTTCAAAAAATTCAGCCATTATGCTTAGAAATATGTAATCTATATAGTAAAAAATTAGCATCAAAAACCATTACTTTTTCCGGAATCCCATGCTAATTAGGGCAAACACTCCTCTTTGGGTAACTATGATTTTTATTTCTATAAAGAGTATTAACGAAATTATTTAAAATTTAAAATCTATATATATTAAAATGAAAATATTAACAAATCGAGATATTTATTACGCATTCGTTTAGACGCAATTCAATCGATTAGTGGTAACAGCGGTTCTAATGCTATATTTCTAATTTCACAGACACATAGTTTCAAACGCTTTAACAATAGGAAGAAATTGGAGTGAAAGTAATAACGAAAAAATTTAACTTAGCGTCAAATATAGTTAATATTTCCAAGAATTCTTTATTATAGAATCTATACAATCAATTTTTTTAGTGTTTCGCAAACTAAAGAACTCTTAATCTTACGATAGAACCGTTTGTAAGAAATTTCTTTCCTCTATATTATCGAGCGGTATATTCCGTATATTAAATGTGTATTTATTTCTCACATAACACCCAACAAACATAGTTTAGAGTACAGTATAAGAGTAATGAATGAAAAAGTCAACACATGTCGAAACGGTTGTCAAATATTGATTGATTTACTCTAAATTAAATTAATATTATATTTTTCGGTATAAATTTATATTATATTTCAGGTCCAACCGTAACAATATTAATGCTTCTCTCAAGTTTTAACAGTGCAGTTAATCCATGGATTTATTTGCTATTTAATCAAACATTAATGAACGCATTGTTCTACGTTTGCTGTTGTGGTTTGCGTCGCAGGAAACAAGACTTTCGTTCGACTCGTGGCAGTCATGTGAATAGCACTTCATGTGAGACTAAACTCGAGAATAGCGATAAAAAGTTTTATCAAACATAATAGTATTGTCTATAATTGCTCACATTTTCATCGGTTAAGTGTTGTGAAATAAATTATTATTATATCAGTAATGGTGCAGTTATTGATAGTTATTTATGAGATTATAGTTTCGAAATGTTTATATAATGATCATTATATAAATCATACTTATATAGACATTATTTAAATTTATAATAATGTACATAAAAATTATAAAATTATGTTTTTGAAAAAGTTTATTTTATTAAATGTAATTAAAAAATTTTAAAAAATGTAATGTAAAAAATATTTTATTTTATTAAAAAAATTAATGCTTTAATTGGAAATACATTTAAAAGCATTGGGATTTATTCCAACGCATTTAATTGTATGTTGAGGTACCTTTGATTATTAATTATTCTTCGCAATGAAGAATAAAAAATTTAAGAAGCGTAGGAATTTTAGTCCCACTGCTTTGATACAAGTGTTGGTTGGAGTTTGGATAAAAGCGTTAAAACTTTCCAAAAATTAAGAAATATATTTATAATTTGATATTTTGATAAACAACTAAAAATTATTTATTAATGTAAATGTAACTTTTTTTTTGTTTTAAATATGTTCAATAAATAACATAATTTTTATTTTGATATTTAAACCATAAGTGTAATACAAAAGTCGTTAAATTTTCAGGAAATGAATCAAATTAATTTATGTATCATTTTTCAAATAACAGAATAAATATTTAAATTTATAATACATTAAATATAAATTCTTTTTTAAATTCAAAAGCTCTTCGAAAAGTTGATGAATTATCATTTTTTAATTTGGATATAAATTCAATATTACCTTAAAAAATTGTTGATCTCAAATAACTCTACACTATTGTATTATATTGTTAGTAAAATATTACTAATTAAGAAATTATTTGATTCTATATTTGAAATATAAAATATGTAAAATAAGCCAAGTTTCGTTTATTCTATTTCAGTAATCAATCTTTTGTATTCTCATAAAGGGTATACTGAATACTTAATTTAAAAAGACAAACATACCTATTAACTATTTCTGCGAAATGATTAAGATATATTTCTCTGTATTTTTGTTTTTATTAATCAGGTGATATTTTTTATCACTAGAAAAATACAAAAATATTGTAAGGAAAGGAAGAAAATTTGTCTTTTTTAGAATAATTATTCTAAATTAGAATGTATACCGTAATTAAATGAAATGAAATGATATATATGACAATATGTCTTAATTAAATAGTTAACTGCCAGAAAGTTGCGCGAGCGATGTTTAAATAATATAATTGTTTAAATTAACTAAAAAAGCTGAAATTAAAAATTTTTAATATAATATACCGCTTGTATTGCTAACAACGCGTACGACAGACTGTTCAATTGAAAAGATATGCATAATGTTTGTCTTTGTATGCATGCATAAAATGTGCTTTGCTTATTGTTGGAAGAGTCTGTCGTACGCGTTGTTAGCAATACAAGCGGGTAAATCTTTGGTTAAAATTATAAATACAGTTATTACACTAGTGATGGACGTTTAGAGCCTCAGAGATTCAAAGCTACTTAGCCTCAAGATCCTCTGGAGCCTGAGCCGGAAACTCAGGCTCGTGTTGGAATTTTTGAGAGGTTCGGGTTTTACGTACTCATTTTTTTTATCTTGAACGTGTGGTTTGAAGCTCAAGTTTTGCTTAAAAGCCTTAGATACTCTTTATAGAGTCTAGAGAGGTTTTTTGCAATTTATTACCAGCAGTTCCATAATGTACTCTAACCATTCCGATAACTTCTTGAACAAAAGTTTGAAGACCGGTAGCCTTACATGTTCTACACAAATACGTTCAGTAACAACTCGTATGCTTCCAATAACTAGTGTAACAAATCAATGTTAAAAACAACAGGTTAAAAATACCTATATTTGTCGACAGTTTTATATATAGAAGACTAGTAAACGGGTCTCCGATTTTTCGGACACCCACGGGCCCCAGTCAAGATTTCACCGGCAGGGCCGGGTTCTATTCTAATAATAAAACAAGAAAGAGTATGAACATACATAATGAGTTCACTATGTATTATATTATAAGCCATTTCAATAGTATATTACAAATAGACCTGCCATTTAATTTTTGAGTAAAGCTGGATTTTTACTTAAAAACCATTTAAAAAACTGGACTTAAACTGGACAATAAAGATTTCTTAATAAACATATAATATTTACATTGTCAAATATATCATAAAACTGGACAATCCAGCCCAAAACTGGACGTCTGGCAGATCTAATTACAAATATTTGTGTATTAAATATTTTTTGACATTTAATTATAGTTTCTATTGTTGGACAATTATATTTATTTTG
>JAQGAW010001919.1:0-16914 GCA_034698025.1 Phthiracarus crinitus
AGTAAATAGTTCTGTTTTGATAACTTTTTTCAAACGATTTTTCTAACGATTTGATCATTTTTTTCTAACGATTATTAGACTATTTTGTACCCTTTTTTCTAACGATTTTAGCGGCCTTAGTGATAAGCTTTAGAAACATCTATAATGTTAAACAAACCGTAAGTAATACAAAATCATGTTAAATGATTCAAGTGATTACACCGTATAACGTCTAGTCTATATATTTAATCTCATTCGGCTGTATTTCAATATATACTGACCGAACAGTAATAGTTAGGGTACATTGTCAATTAGAAAATTGTTTCCCACGGTTTGAGGGACTCTGGAAAACTATTAAAAAATTTTAAACCTTATTTTGGGGGTAGTTTATGGGGGTTTTACAGTACATATTTATTTATTGTGGAAAAATTCAATGCATTATACCGATAATATCAATTTCGTTGCATACGCTAATATAAATCCCAAAATAATCGAATTAATCATTATAATGATTATTACCGTAAATTACTGTGTATAACGCGCACAGAAACTTTAAGAAAATATTTACTTTTTCCTTTAGATAACGCGCACCCCTTGTATAACGCGCACCTAAAATTAGGCTCATTTGAAAATGAATACATTTCATGTATATTAGATAGATTCGATTAATTAAACTAAATATTTAAAATTAATAATTTTGAAGAAAAATTTTAAATTTTTTGTCTTAGATAACGCGCGCGCTATACACGGTAATTTACGGTACTTGACTATAAATTATGCTAAACAGTACTATAAAAGTAATCATTGAATTTTAGACATATATGCTAATTTTGAAAAATTCTTTCGCATTAAATATATTTTGCAAACAATCAAAATATTTTCTAACGCGAAACACAATGGTTAGTAATTTTGTTTTAATTTATTAAAAAAAACCGAAATTATTACCAATTTATCGAACACTGGTTGGTAACCATTGGGAACATGTCTTTTATTCCGCATTACGGAAATTTCGTCAAACATATTCTCAATGATTATTAACTGGATTTATTAGCGAACATATTCGGTATCGCAGCGATCACTATGTACAACAATAGGCGCGATCTTTGGCACACGTTTAACGTGGAGATCGTATTCTTACTGCTTAGCGAACCATTGATGCCGAAAATCAGCCGAAGTTTAAACAAAACAATAAATATAAAGAAAGACAAGAAATATGTGACGATTGTCGAGATTCGTCAGCTGAGCCTTAAAATCGAGCAAATGAGACGATTATATGGAGACTAAATCGAGAAAATGAGATGAATGAGGAAACACAAAAAAGTTATGAGTGTTATTAACTTAAAGTTGAGTCATAGAAAGAAAAAAATTCGCGAATTCAGTGAATTAAATATTGATTTGCGGAACTAATATAAACAGTTAGAGGAGAAAAATGAGATGAGATCTGAGAAAATAGAGTGTTTGAGGGATATTATAATCGGCAATGATAGCAAAACACTGATATCGACGTATGAGTTACGAACACTTAAACAAAAGATTAGTTCAATGCACGAACAAATTATAACCGAAAGTTTTGTATTAATAAATAATGATTAGAGAATCAAAATTATAGCATTTGCTACTTTTTTGTTTCATTTGTTAGAACTATAAAAGTGTATATGTGCACGAATCACACAGTATGGAGTCTTTTTAGCTCCATTAATAAATGCTAGATTTTGCTATTTTTGAAGATAAATGTTAGAAATGCTATTTTTGCTATTTTATCCTAAAACAGAAAAATTGTCGATTAAATCTGATGAGTTTTTGTTACCCCGAACTTAATTTTTTTATTACTATCAAAAAGTAAAAAAATTTAAAACTAAAAAATATATTTTCTTGAATTTTTATAATTTTTTTACGTAAGACAAAGTTAGAGAACTGCTAAAATAATGGAAAATTGATATTATGTTAAAATTAAGGTAATTTTTAAAATTTATAAACGCTGTTTTTAAGAGCTATTTTGGTCATTTATTAATGCTATTTATAGCGCTATTTTTATATGCCATAAATGCCATTATTTTGATTCTCTAATAATGATTAACGAAATAAACGCTTCATTTTATTTGGTTATTAAATCAGTTAATTCGAAATTATTTTAAATAATATAACGTTTTATTATTTTGCGCAACGTTTCGACTGCACTGTAAATCAGTCGATTTATGCTGATATTTTCATGATGACTGAAGTGCTGTCGAAACGTTGCGCAAAATATTAAAAAACGTTATTCTGTCGATGATATAAATATATATATTTGAGAAAAATATATATAAAAGTTTTGATAAAAAAAACTTGGTTTAAATTATAATTTAGTAAAAGTCTAAGACGAGTCGGCGCCGTCGCGCCACACATCTCAAACTAATGCTTCGCTTAGCTCTGCCTCAAACTACCGGTAATGCTCTGCTAAACTCTGCATTTCACTGCAATTTATATGTGAGTTTACGCGAGTCTCTGCGAGCTTATATAAGTCCTATGGCGAGCGCTTGCGTTGCATCAAACAGTACTTTGTGTTTTCGTTTATATACCAAACACCTATTACTATAAACTACATTACAGTTTGTAAGTTTAAAGTGGAGAATACAACTAAATATACATTATTATAATCTTTTAACGTAAAAAATAAATCAATTGAATCACCGTTTTATTTTCAATTAAGGAACGATAGTTAATAATTATCAAATATTTTGAATAATTTTATATCATATAATAGCAAAACTTTTTAATACAGTAATTTTTTAAGAGCGCTCTCTCCTTCATCAGCAAATAGCAAATTGATTTTGTTTACATTTTTTGTACGCGAAAGCGTTAATCACGCAAACACTACTATAAAAAATGAAAAAATTATTAATAAGTTTGAAAGTTTTGTTTTTACGTTTTAACTTACCTTTACATTACGCGTCGATACCTGTAAAGAAGTAAAGAAAATATTATTAATCGGTGTTATTCAGTACTCAAACAAAACTGTTGTTTTTATGATTAATTTGCTTTAAACGATTTTCTAGTTTTAATAAAAAAATTAATCAGATTAACTAAAAGAAATTAAATCGTTTGTTAAAACTAAAACTTTTAATTTTGTCTACAGAAGTGGAAAAAATAAAAAAGTATTTGAGACGCAATTTTATTTAAAGAAAAATTATTGCATAATGTTATTATGTTATTTAATGTCACTATAATTATTGAAATCCGTTGCTATTGACAACAATATCATTAATATCGTAAAATGAAGTGTAAAATGAAAATAATAGTTACGATAATCACATTAAATCGAATTATAAAAGTTGCGCAAATAATAATCAGTTAAAATTTGCATTTAAATCAATAAAATAAACAATTAACTGTTATTAAAATATATTGCATTAAATGTTTACACACATTAAGCTTTTACTTCAAATATAAATTTAAATAAATTCGTGAATTTTGATAGAAATTCAAAGTTTTAAATTAAGATTTTATTTTTATACATTTGATCTGTTTTTAATCTGAGTTCTATTAAACGAAAAAGTTTTTTAAAGATTTCAACAATCATTAAAGATAATAGATGTCAGTATAGTTTAAAACTACAAGTTCTGTAACTGTTGGCAACAAAAACAAACATGTTTTGTGTTTATTATGGCATATAAGCAATCAATTAATTGTGTAATTGTGTTATTATTACTGCTTTTATGATTAATACAAAAATTTTTGAATTAAACTGTTTATAATGAATGAAGCATTTGATTCCGAAAATATAGACAATAACAGTGTTTTGTTATTAAAACAATGTTTAGTATTATTAGATAAGTATAATAATTGTTTGACTGTTATGTCTAATAATTGTAAATGTCATCAAAATATTGATTCAAAACTATTATTTAACCATTTATTCAACAAATATAATACTATTATCAATAATAATAAAACTTTTATTGAAAATAATAATATTATATTCGATCATAATTTTGTTAAAATTGAGAATTTATTAGAAAATTTGAGTGATATTCAAGACATAAATAAAGATAACGAAACTATTATTGAATTTAATGAAAATATTGTTAAATTGGAGTGCAATACGAATTATATTGAATTGGAAAATGAAAATAATAATTTAATTGATCTCAACATTACTGGATTTACGCAAACAAGTGGTGAACAAAATATTGATATAAACCAAAATATTACCGAAACTTTTAACGAAAACTTTGATTATTTCTCAAAAAATTACTTAACAACAAATAAACAAAACGATAATAAAAATTCATGTGAAATGATTGAATGCAACTGCAAAACCAAACATCGTTGTCCGCAATGCGTTAAAGTGTTTAAAACGCGTAATAGTTTGGCAAAACATATAAACGCAACACATTCTGACGCTAAACAGTATGAATGCAATCTCTGTGACAAAAAATATGCATTAAAATCGAGTTTGAGTGATCATAAAAGGGTGGTTCACAGCGAAAAGAAATTTAAATGCGATAAATGTGATTATAAATCGATTTTTAAAGCTAATATAACTCGTCATCACATGAGCGCTCACAGCGATGAACGCAATTTCGTGTGCGCGTGGCCTGAATGTGGCGCTGCTTTCAAATTACTGATTGCTTTACGTTCGCATACTTTACTGCACAGCGGAACCACATTTAGTTGTCCGCATTGCGAGAGTAAGTTAAAATCTCGTCACGGTTTATGGGTACATATAAACTCGAGACACAATGACGTAAAACCATACGAATGCAATCTTTGTGAGAAAAAATTTTCGCTAAAAACGCGATTGACTGGACATATAAGGAGAGTTCACAGCAAATAGATGTGAAAATTCGTTAATTGTGTTTTTAAATTTAATTTTGAAGACAATATAGTTCGGCATAACTTGAGTGCACACGTGAACGGATTCTATAAGTGTTGGCCACTAGTATGTATCGCTGGTATTAAATTACAGCGTAAAATTGAGGTTCACGTGTAAATTATGCTCAATGAAAATAACAAATCATAAAAAATTGAAATTAAAAAAATGTGAATTGCTTTTCACATTAATTCGTTTAAAAATTTATACTTTAGGTATTTTTATTATTTACGGTATATTGAGATATACCTTATTTCTGAAGTTATATAATATTTTTGAATCCTATCTAATATATCGTTAATATTATTTAAATAAAATTGTCATTCGTTAGTTTGTAGTGAATTCGGGTGTAAATAATTTTATAATGCTGTTGACACGCGTTTATTGTCTGTGAGAGTCGGCTAACAATTATATTTTGATGTTTACTAATCGTGAATTAAACCCCGAGTGAAATAAAATTCTTTTAACTCTCATTAAATTACATTTTACAACAATAAAAATAAAATTAACCAAAATTTTAAGCGTAAAAAATGAAAAATTTTTTATCGATTGCACTAATTTTAATTTATTAAATAAATTTATTGAGTTTATCATGAATTATCGTTGTTGTTATTGTATAATTTTTATTATAAATTACAAATCTGTAAATTATATATAAATTCTAAAACAAGCAAAACTTTGGGAAATTATTTGATAATAGCATTTAAATTAATACGTATATTAGAAAGTTTAGAGTTAAACGAAAATCAATGGAAAAATTAATTTTTTAGTAAACATAATAAAATCTTTGAATCATTTTTTTGTAATTTTGCTTAATATTCTATGATGAAAACAAACGAACAAATATTTGTAAACTTTAAAAAATAAAGATATGAATTAATCATAGATTTTGCATTAGAATTGCATTGTTCTTTGCGGCTCAGTTTTATTCCATTCGTTTTATTGCATTTATCAAATAATCTGGTAGCTATGATAATGCATTAAACTCTATTTTAGTCATTCATTATTTTAATTAAAAAGTGGTTCTTCGACCCGAACCGAGAATTTTGGTGAACTACCCGAACCGAACAGATAAGAAACTCGAAAACCACTACAATTAACACATAAAAATCGTATAAAATGTTTAATAATCGAAAATCAAAACTTGAATCAAAGATAATGTTATCTATGAGTTTAATATTCATTTTTAATATTACTAATATATTAATAATTAAAATGATGAATATTTAAGATAAAGTATTTCTTATTTTATGTTTAATAAAGTCAATATTCATATTGATTTCTTTAAATTCCATATCAAAAACTGATTATCGGGTTTTCGGTTACATTCGGATTAACCGACAATAAGTTTATTCAACAGAACCGAACCGTGTAAGAATAAAAAGTAACCCGTTCAGAGCTGATAAGAAACCCGACGGGTTCACCGACCTGTAAACATCTTTTATATTTTGGTTATAATTTTTATCTATTTATAACAAATCTAATAATTACTTTTATGGAACTAAAACAAACCAAACATAATTGAAAATTTTTAAAATTTGTTATAAAAATTGTGGGTTTTTATAAAACCTTATCCAAATTGAAAGATAATTTATCAATAAGTTAAAAATTATTAAAAAAATATTTTATTTTTTTTAACTCCAAAATATTTATTTATTTTGATTTATAAATTTTTAAAAACAGCTTATATTTAAAAGTATAACTCAGCAAAATTCTCAGTTCATACGCGATAACCACTAAAAAATTATTCTATGTAAAATTCTGGACTTTTTTATATAACGGGTATACTAAACAATATAAATCGTTATACTGGGTATATCAGATTAAGAGAATATGTAATGTTTAGTAAAGGGAAATAATGTGTGTATGTTTATGAAGCCAAAGGTTTATTCTAGTAATGTACAAAAATTAAAATAACAAGAGCGCATAAATAAACAGTTTGCTGTATTTTACAGATTAAATAACATAAATAAGCCAAGGATTGTTACATATAAACATTTGATATCAATTTTGAGATAAGAGATTCCATTAAATCGCTTCAATTTAACATTACATGACATTCAAAAACTAACAAAACACAATTTCATTTAAGTTTTTACATTTTTTTGAAAATATTAACTGCCATTAAAAAATTATATTCTAAAAGAAATGCCATTATTTCAGTTTTTCACGACAGTAGCTGTTACTGATGTTCCAACAGATTTTGGACCAAAATTGGCACAACTGTTGTCACGATTGTTGACTAAACCTATCGAACGTATTGTGGTTCACGTATTCCCTGGTCAATCAATATATGCCGGTAACTCATTATTCATTAATTGTTTGAACTTGTTTTTAATACAATAAAAAAATCTTTTCCTAAATTTAACAAAATCTGCTAATGTTATTCGTAGTTTAGCTATAAATCGGTCAATAAAAGATATCTATACCTTTACACGTACTATAATCGAAAATTTAACAAAATCTACAAATCTTAGCGATATATCTTACTATAAATTTTGTATAATACAGATAAGGTTTTTTCTACGCATACGCTTAAATATTTTTACTAAGCTTTGGACAAAAAAAGTAAAATTTCTTATGAAAGCAGATTAAAATAATTTCATAGGGTTTCCTATTTCACACCGCCAGTTAGACTGACATATTTTACTATAGAGAACTTTATAAACCAAGGTTTATATAGATAGACCCTAAAATATTAAAAGATTTTAAGCTTGTTTGTCAAAATAATTTATCTCTATTAGTCCAAACATTAGCAAAAATATTTAATTGTATGCGTAAAAAAACCTTACCTGTGTATTCAAATACATTTTATAAAAATTGGAACTAAATTATGAACTTAATTAATAATTGTTTTCTATTAGGTAATGATCCAAACGGAAATCAACAGAATGCTTATGGTGTTCTTCGTAGTATTGGTCGCGTGACGGCTGATGAGAATCGTGAAACTATAGCGGCGTTCACTCAATTTGTAAAAACTAAGTTAAGCATAGATGCGCATCAATTTCGGTTATTTTTCATCGATTTGGATCCGAATTTAACGGGCGTTGAAGGAAAAATAGTTATTGATTTGGAAACTTAATTTAATAATTACTTTTGCTTTGTATTCTTTAATCACAATATATTACATTAGATGTGATTTTATGTTTAAATAAAAATCTTTACGTTTCAATAACAACTCTGTGTTAATACAGGGTTTTCACATTGAAAGTAGAACTTTGCATATTGAAAAAACATACAAACTAGTTATGGGTCTCTTGCAAAATGAAAAGTTGACTTTGCATTTTGGAAATAGACAATGATATGACCACTGATTTATTTTCACGGTATAACACATTGTTTAATAGTTTCACTGTCGAACACTCTTGCATACACTACGGTACAAAAGTGCAATGTAAGAAAGCATATTGTGTTATACAGTGAAAATAAATCAGTGGTCATAGCATTGTCTATTTCCAAAATGCAAAGTCAACTTTTCATTTTGCAAGAGACCCATAACTGGTTTGTATGTTTTTTTCAATATGCAAAGTTCTACTTTCAATGTGAAAACCCTTGTAAATTTTTAATAAGTTAACTCAATAATATGAGTAAAAAATAAATTGCGAACGAATGATGTTTAGTTGCTTAAAAATAAATAATTAAAACTCTATTTTTACTCAAATTATTGAGTTAACTTATTAAAAAATAAATCTGTTTAAATACTCGCTGTAATTCTTTATCAAATAAATTCTACTCGTAATAGTTTCTAAAAGTTTACTGGTTAAGATCTTTCTTTTGATGGCGATACAACAAAAACATTAAACAGTAAAAAATATTTAAATACTTATTTTTTAAAATATTTTTTCCCAAACCAAAATGTTTCGGGCCTGATATTTCGAATCGGCACAAACTATTTTTCTTTACTTAAGGCACAAACCCAACACATTGTAGCAAAGGCCCGAAAAATCGGGGGACCGTTACATACTCTAATTTACACATTTTTATTTGTAACGTAAAATGAACCTCTATTAACATTCTTATTATATTAATTAAAAGTATATTCAATTTCCTGAAAACTAATACATGATTAATTGAAATGACAATCAATTCGATTATGTTTGCATATTTCATACGCTAATAATAATAAACTTATAATTACTAAAACATATTTAGTTTGTATCGATTATTTGTAAATTGATAACAAGTGATGATCAAAGTGTAATATTTAAGAAATATATATAAATGCAAACATAAACATGAAATCAATTAAAATAGTTTTCATTGTTTCTAACAATACGTTTGTAAAATGTTTTTTGTGTGAAATAAATTAATTAATTTCAAAATTTAAATATTTAATAGAAAATTATGAAATGGGAATTCAGATAAATTATATATAAAATCTAGTGTTTTGTTTCCAGTATAAACTAGAATTAAAAGCAGCCCTTTAACTATAACTGTAACAAAATTGCACTTAAAATGCTTGTATCAGTGTTAAAACATCCAAAGCACCCATAAATTAACTTTTTAAAAAATGTATTAAATTTGCCCAGTCTTTCAGGACTTCCAGGTAATAGTAAAACCATATTACAGTTAACAATAGCTATCTGTTACCATTTTGTCAGAGTATCATGATTTACTGAGTATATCGCTCGAGTTAATAAAAGAAAAAAGTTGAATTTAGAAAAAAATTAGGGTTTATATTAGGGTCGCATATTAAGCAATAACTGCGCGCTATCAAAGAAAAATAGTAAAAATTTCCTTAAAGTTATACATAGTAATTTACTGTATCTTTACAAAAATAACTCTGTATGAAATTAATTATAAATTACAAAATGCATTGGATAGAAATATGAAACAATTTTATTATTTACAGCATAATAAAAATTTCACTTCAAACTTCTTTTCAATGATTCATCGAAGGGAAATGATTTTTAAAATAATATTTATATGATTTTTCAACTCAGTTTGCTATTGGATGTTAGGAATATAAAGAATTTTGATGTTTTATTTTTCAATCATAATTACTGGTTATAATTAAAGTGTGTACAAAGTCTTTTAATAACGCTGACGTCACTTTTTGTATGTAAATGTGCATGAAAAATGACGTCACGTTATCAATAGAGTTCGAACACACTTTTTTATAAAATAAAAAATACAAATCTATATTAGCATAAATATTTTAGTTCTGTATAACTTCATAACTTCTCAATTGAATTCGTTGAAATATTATCAACAAATTGATTATTAATTTTATTTTCACTCATTAAATAAGTTAAAAAATTATTAAGTTTAAAATGGCAATAAAATATTTTATTATCAGTTTATTTTTGATTTTGTTTGCCATACTAATAGCTGTTATTTGAAATTACCTATTTTCAAATCAAGTGTAAGCATAAATAATAGTTAATTTAAAATTGTAACGTTAATTGAATGGATTTATTAAAAAATTTTAAAAACAGTAAATCAGAGATTACAAAAATTCATTATAATAATAAATTGTCGGCAACACATAAATTTTGTTATGGCTTAGACATTACAACATTTGATTTGGTTCCAGAGAATAGCGAAATGATGAAAATATCGAATGGTTTTATGGGCAGAATATTTAAATTTAGTTGTACTGAAGAAAAAATGTGTATGGATTTTAGTGCAAAAGTGACGTATAATATGCCAGACAATGTCGCGTAAATGTTATCGATTTCTGGTATGAAAATAATGTCTAAATGATTTAGAATAATATTAGTCATATTTTTTAATTTTTGACTTATAGCGAACTCAATTACCGAAAACTTTAACGAATATTCGTCCATAGAAGAGCTTAAGAGTTCAATGGCAGCCTATCTTGGATTATCTGTTTCGGGTTTTTTAGAGCAATGTTTTCTGTTTTTTGGGCTTTCGTATAATTCGATAAAAAGTATTTTTATCAAATCCGATGAACAATATTATGAATTAAATGTTTATTCCACTTCAACGAGAATTGATTTATCAAAATTTACTGATTTATATATTAGTGAAGAGTTTAAGCACTTTATAGACAATTATATGCCAATAACTTTCGATAACAAAAACACTCATATTTTTAACGAATTTATTAAAACATATGGAACGCATTACTTTTCGAATGCCATTTTTGGTGGTATGGTTAGGATGACTATTTCTGGTAATAAAACTTTCATCGAAACTATATCTGAAGATAAAGCGAAATTAAGTGCTAAAGCAAACGGAACGTTCAAAAATAGAGAAAAATAGTAAAATATAACTGAAGACATTTGGATGCATTCATAATACAAATGTGAATAGTGTCGACAAGTTTCATACATGGATTAATTCCATTTCCACGAATCCATGGCTTTTTTCCGGCAAAATATTACCGATTTATACACTAATATTTAATCAACAAAAACGAAATGCAACGATATATGCGATCAATCAATACCTTTTGAAAGTTTATCTCTTAGACCTAAGAGAAACAAAATTATACATATGAATCTAAATATAGAATTCTTTAAACGAATATATCGTTGCATCACAACAAAATTTTCTCATCTTAATTTTTATTAATTTTACACAGTATAACGTTTAAAACTATTTTAAAAATTAATAAAAAATTCAGGGCAAAAAAGGAGACACAACTAAACTTCACAAAACTTAAACTTAAATGAAAATAACTCAATAGCAATGTGTTGCTATCGGGACTTGTTTATTATTTTACGCTAAACTATTCAGTTTTGAATTTCAGTTTAAAGGGAATTTTAGCGTAACTTATTTACAGTTATCCAGTCCTAAAAATTATCATAAATATTTTTGTCTAGTCGAAACGTTGCGCAAAGTAAAAACGTTTTACTGTCGTGTAAAATAAATTAAAAATTATCATAAAAACTATATCTGACAGTTCGTTTGATTATAAATTATTGAAATAAAATTTTATCAAATTTGACGATACATTAGACATTATTTAAACAGAATCCAAAGAACTATCCATACCTTTCGATTATTATTATTACTTTATTTGTATTTTTCCAGTAATAATTATACTTTCACTTATTATTATATCACTCTTACTAACTATTATTTGCTGCAGAATAAGAATGTATAACTATCTTATAGAATAAATTTATTAATTAAGTGTTATTTATATACTTTAGATAAAAATCATTATTTCTGTATCATTTAATTCTTTTATTATTTAAGTAAAAAATTGAAATAAAAGTTATTCTATTTATCACTTATAATAATGAATCGCGTTCTGTTAAAACCTTACATTTTTCACCAAATCAATAATAATTAGTATTTTTATTTAAAATCATATATAATGATTATTGAGTCTACTTTTATGAGATTAAAATGTTATTTTATGCGACTTGGAAGTGCGCTTAAATATGCATAAATAATTATAGATTTTGATGGTCTAGGAGTGTTACTATCAGAAATTTTTGAAATATGATGAGCCAAGGAAAACTCATTGAATTTGATAAAATAATTTTTGTCTTTATACACAAATTTTTAAAAAAAATTTAAAAAAATACTATCCTCGAGAAAGCATAACATGCATATGTAAAAAATCTTCCAATTTAATTTGCAATTTTTTGAACTTTTGACGATTAATATAGGGGTTACAAAATATCCTCAGTTTTAATCGCAAATTTTCGGAATTTAGTTCTTAATCATTGTAAATATTAAATTTGTTGTAAGACGATTTTTTTGCAAAAAAACTTAAATATTCGTCATAATATTAAAATATGCACAATAGAGGGTAAAAAATACATTATATGCGCTTTTAAATATATCTTAAACTAATTAATTTTAGGTAAAATGAAAATACAATTAATTAAAACTATAAATATATCACTTATTTACGATTATTAGTGATGAGAATAAGCTCAAGCTCAGACCAGCTCAATGCAAAGCTCAATTAACATTTTCGAGCTTGTAATTCAAATATAAGCTCAAGAAATTGCGAGCTTCAGCTTATTAAGCTCAAGCTCAAGCTGCGATGCTTAGATTTATGAGCTTAAGTTGAGTTTTATTGCGAAGTGTTTTATAGACATAAGTGCGTTAGCGTTGAAGTACATAGAACTTCCTGGAAAGTTAGTAATTAACTAATTTATGATGATATTGGTTCCACGCGTTGTCACTTTAGGTTTGTTACTCATGTTTTGTATTCAAATTTTAGCAAATAATGTTTGAAGATTTTTAAAATATCCGTTTAATTTTATGAAATCTTTTTTTGTCGAAAGTATTTGCTATTTTAAATAGTTTTTCACAAAAAAATAATTTTTTAAACTTATTTTTAAAAAGGCATCGTATCCACTAAAAAAAGGAGAGAATAAACGGTTAATTGCACTAACATTTTCATTATTTATAATATTTTCATAATATTCATCATTATTCGGAATTACAATGATTTTGGTTGCAAAGCCAAGCGTAACACAGCATCAATCTATTAGCAGTAATGAACATAATTTAACAGAACCTAATTTTCTCGATAACAATGTGATTAGAAGAGCGAGTCAAGACGATTCAATATATACCATTTTCTTGTAAATTATTTTTTTTTTGGTAAAAATACACTCATAGAGTTGTCAAAATACTTAAAAAATGCTTATTAGTCTATATTTTTATTAATAAAGTCAATACGAATATACAGTCAATTTCATTATAAACAAATAAAGTATTAGTAACTAATAATTATAGAAAAGCGAATCAATACATGCATTTTAATAGAAATAGCATAGAAATAACATTTTATAAAATTATGGTAATAGCGGAATCAATTCAGGTATGTTAGTCTGAATTTTGAAATTTATTTTTCTATTATTAGAATGGATATACTCTTCAATTATAGTTTGATCAATATTTGAATGTTTTACATTAATATCGATTCTTCTAATACTTATACAATTTATAATCAATGATATGATATTATCTGTAGTAATACTATAACAATAATCGTTATCGTCCAACACATCAGTACAAACGATTTTCAAATCAAACAAATATGAAAGCTCTTCTAAATGTATTAAAATAATACGTAAATTTTCTATTTTAATCTCGTCATCAATAAACACATCCAAAGAATTTAGTTGTGGTAAATATAAGTGAATATTTTCGAACATATTTCCATCGTTATTAAATGAAATGTGTTTTATTTCCAAATGAGTTAAATGAATGGAGTTTTTCAAAAATTCAAAATTATTAATTTCTTTGCAATGATATAACGATAATTTTTTAATTGATTTAAAGCCTTTAACAAATGCATCGTTTATCGTTGATTTCAAATTACTAATCTTTAATACTTTTAAACGCATACAATTCAAACCAATCAGTTTTAATAACTCAATATCGTTGTTATCAGTATTGTAAGCGTAATTACAATAAAGATACTCCAGATTTTCAAATTTTGCTAAATTTTTCATTAAATCAAAAGCTAAATGCGAAATAATAAAAACGTTAAACGACTTTAAATTATATTTAAAATGATCTGTAAATGTTATAAAACTTTCATCTCTTATCCTATAATAACCAATACTATCAATATTACTGCCATTAAACGCTTTGTGTTTTAAACAAACATTAATATAGTCATTCATTTTCCAATCAGAATGTATTTCTTTTAGTTTCGGACATAATTGTATTACATATGATATATCGATACTTATATTATTGTCATGTATTCTAAATGATTCCATTGTTGTTAAACACTTTTCCGTAAATTGTTTCCAACAATTATTCGACAAATTAGACAATTTATTGATAAATAAACGCTTTATATTTTTACTTGAATTACTTATTAAAGTAATTATTTGATCGCAATCATTACGGCAATCAATGATTAAATGATTAATATTTAAACACTTATTCATCACATATTTTAATAAATCAATGTTTACTCTGTTTTTATTTAACGAGTTTTGTTTGTCGTGTGATATTAATTCATTAATTATTGAATTTCGATATTTATTGCTAATTCCTCCAAAAATATTCGTGCAATCATTTATCGTAAGTATAGTTTGTTTATTAAATATATATGTATTGAATTGTTTGTTAACGCATTGTAAACGAAAACAATCACTAATCGATAAATATTGTAATATTACTTCACATAAATCATCACCAAATCTATCAAAACTGTCTCTTCTCT
Organism: Phthiracarus crinitus; assembly: GCA_034698025.1. Lineage (NCBI taxonomy): Eukaryota > Metazoa > Arthropoda > Arachnida > Sarcoptiformes > Phthiracaridae > Phthiracarus > Phthiracarus crinitus. Next base: position 14,952 of record JAQGAW010001919.1, read on the forward strand.
TCAAATCACACATAATTTTAGTTAAAGTAATAAATGGCGTGAATTGAATTAACGCTAAAATAAAAGCAAATGAATTAATTTGATGATAAAAATAGCACACAAAACGTTTAATGAACACAACAAACAACACGCGTTTATAAACATTTGTTTATATATCACTATTGACAACACATAATTTAACTATAAATCATATCATACTGTCATCTATTGTAAAAACATTATCCTTATTCAGTAATACATAAACTTTATTATTGAACACATAAGACACTTTCGCAAATATCAATATTCAATTACATAAATATTGTGCATTACAATCAAATTTAAAATTATATGCATTATACTTATTGCATGAGTTCCTCATTAAGAAGAAGTTGTGTTTGCGTTTCGTGGAACAGTGAATTAAAATGAAAGCATATTTAATCACAATAAAAGCGATTATCTATTTATTAGTAAATAAGTCTAAATATTTCCTTTAACGTTATATTGAACACATAATTATTATTTTACAAAACTCTTTTCTTTGAATTTTTATTTGAAAATTCCTATAAACAAATATTTCTCATGAATTATTAAGCAATAATTTTAAACTTGAGAGTTTTTTAAAACTTTTTACGATAAAACAGATTAAGATGTAATTTATTTATAAATAGCATGTAAAACTTAAATCTGAATTTCTATCAGAGAACTCAAATAAGTGTGATATTTATATTTAAAATGCTACAACAATTACTTCTTTTTATGCAATACATAATTCAAGAAATAAGTATGTGATAAAATTACAAAAAAAAACTTTTGTTAAAGTACCCTAATTTCGTGCTGATAATCCGTGAACAAAAAAAACAAAAACTGGAAGGCTTACGGGAAAATATTTTTTAATTAGTATTTAAAATTAAAGAATTTACATTGATATTATACTAAATTTTTTAATTAAAGCACGAAAAGCGTTATCTGTATATTTTATCAAGTTTTTTTAAAAAGAAAAAGATCACTTAAATTCAAATGTTAATAATAAAATTAATACTTATTATTACTAATTCTTGAAACTACTTTATTAATTATATTACATTTTATCAAAAATAAATTTATTTTTAGATCACTATTGACAACAAATTATATAACTATAAATTATTGGTTGAAAATAGATCCCGCGGGAAAGGAGGAAGTCGTAAAAGCCTAAAAACTCGCGGGATATACAAGATTCCAGATAAACCATTAATTCCCGAATACCAACTAAAATAGCATTTTTATGCCCGAATTTATAAGTTTTCGAGACAATTGAAAAGTTTTCAAAAAATTAAAATTTTTATAAACTATTTTCAAATTTTTTGTTTAATATCAAATAGTTTATTAAAGAAACTGTTAATATTTATTTATTTAAATATTTATAAAAATTTTATATAACCTTTAAAATGTGATTTAAAAGTTTTTATAAAAACTTTGCGGAAACTGCTGAAGGGAGCGTCGGGAATGCTAATTCGAGGAATATAAAATAATTTAAAGTGGCCGTGTAAAATCAGACAATTTTCGAACTCTAATACGAACAACCTGTTGGCTTACATGCAAAATCTATGGATATAATATTTAAAATAATAAATTTATGTTTACACGCAACAAACAATTACTATAAATAATTATTTGAATTTTGATCAAAATAATTTGAAATTAAATTTTGAGTTTACCAATTTTATGTAAATCTATGATTGATATGATTGATATCAAATTCTATTGCACGACTTAAAAAGTTTTCAAAAGTAGTTTGAGATAATAGATGTCACTATAGTTTATAACTACAAGTACTGTAACTGTTGGCAACAAAATACTAACATTTTTGTGTTTATTATGTAAAGTAAACATTGTAAACAATCATTTAATTGTGATATTTTTACTTATTTTATGATTAATTTTTAAAATTATTGAATTAAACTGTTTATAATGGATGAAACAAATGATTCCGAAAATATAG
>JAQGAW010001920.1:0-16913 GCA_034698025.1 Phthiracarus crinitus
CCATTCATATTTCTTCGATTTCGAGTCTATTATTTCGTTTAATATTAATTCAACCATTTTTGGGTCGATATTCTTCACGAGTTCGTGTTTTAACAAATCTGTTATATTTACAGCTTTATTGGAAATATCGTCGATTTGTTTATCGGTTTTGAAATTTGGTCTTAATTGTTGACGAGAAGTGGTCACCGGTTTTCGTTTGATATCTCGTTCTTTCGCCGTTATGTCCAGCTTTTGTTTCACTAAACTAGTTTTAATGGTCGATGGTTTGGATGCGTTAAAATCGGGTTTACTGACGGTTTTGTTAGTTTTTGCTCTTTGATTAGGAGACACACCAATTGTTTGATTCTTAAACAGCGTCGATGGCGTTCCAACTGTTTTACGTTGAGATATCGATTTTCGCGTCACTTTATTCCCAGTTAAAAACTTAGGATTGGAATCCATTGTTTTGTTGTTCGAGTTTTTTCTATTAAATTACAAAAATCTGAATTATTTTTAAAATGCACTAATTTGCTCATATTTGATATTAATAAAAATCTCTAATTAAGTACTAATACTTTATTTAGCACATAATCCATCATTATTTACGGGTCAATTTATCATTTATAACATTTAATTTTTATCTTAAATATTTCTTATTTAATTAAAGTTTAATTCAAGTTTTAATATGAATGCAGAGACGGTTTGTTCAAATACATGGAAATACTTAAAAATGTGCATATCTGTCGACAAATATTGAAAAGTTTGAAACAAGTGAATGTGAATGAATTAATGTGAACATAAACTAGTGTTTCGTAGCATTCAATTCCAGTAAAGTATTGGTGAACAGTGTATCGAATCATATAAACATTAGAAATTATAAAATACCGCATTTCGATATAAGTTTGAAAATAAAACACTTCGATAGCGTTTAATTTGCGAAAACCTCTTAAATACCAATTTAATTAGTAAAACATATTTAAAATATCTTATATAATGAATGAAAAAAATTAACAATTATATGATATATTAATAAATTAAGAAATCGAATCAATATTCATTAAAATCATCTGAGTTTGATAAGTTGAATAGGAGTTGTCGAGTGAACGGTTAGAAAGAATGGTCCGAATTGGTTGGGATTGAAAGTTGACGGCACTATAGTATAAATGCCTGCCGGAACCGATTTTAATTTTAATATTGTGAAGCCTGACCTATAATCGCAAATACGTTCAATTAATAACGCAATAAAAATACTTATTATTTATCTATACCTGAATGATCCTGAATCTGCTTTTGCGAAATAGTTTTCAGAGTTTGGATTATTAATATTAACCGCTTTCACGTCCATTCCAATGGCGTAATCTCTATTATAATGATTTTTCAAACGTAAGCTTACATTTTAATATTGGATTTGAAGCGTAAATTAATACTTTGGTCCTTTTAGATCAATGAGTATCTCATTTTCGTGATCGTTTTTATTGCTAACCACCATCTGATACACAGGGTTTTTGTGATACGTTTCGCGATTGTTAGCACATCCGCCCGCTGTTTCTGCTGTCCATTTGCCGTTCTTTTCCTGAATAATTAATTTTGATAAACGCTTTCTTCGTTTCACATTATTAACTTACGATTTCTTTATATTTATAAGGATTGCCTAATTTTTTGAGTTGAAAAGCGCACGAAGAATACACACGCAAAGTATAATTAATTGTCACCGATTTTTCGTACTGCGATATCACGAGAGTATATCTGGTTGTTTGGTCGTTGGGCACGATTTTGCACAAATAATGAGGACTATTGATTCGAATGCCATCGATATATGGCGGAGGATCGACTAAAAGTGTGAGTAAAAGCAATCAAATCTCATATTTCGCTATAATATTAACAACAATATTACCATACATGGTATAAAGACTTTTTCGCCGTTGTTTTTGTAGACTACAAGAGCGATATATTCGTGATTATTAGCGAAATCACTCTATAATATTAGAGGAAATAAAAGCGATTAAATAAAATATATGACAGACATAATTACTCGATCAGTGATGTGACGCGTCAATAATATCCATGCGGAGCTTTGAGCGCTTTTCATACTCAGTGAATATTGAGGATTATCGGCGATACTGTACAGGTCTTTGATTGGTCCAACACCTGCCGACCACGTACTGTCAATAATCAAATAATTATTAATTTAAATGATACAGTAATCATTAAATTACAAAATTCAATATTACTCATGAGTGCAATAACTGTATTTGAAAAGCTTTGGATTCCAGTTAAGATAGCAAACGTCAAAAAACCTATACAATGAGTCGATATCGATCCAAAATACTCCTATTGGGTCACAATTATAGAAAAGTAATGTATTATACGAATTAATTCTTTTTTTAAATACCGTTATCAAAATTTTGTGCGTTTTTCGGATCATAATTGAGAGCTGTCTTCATAGTTGATGTCCAATTATTAATATCGCGATCGGAATAGTTTCCTTTCCACCTTAAAATTAAATCATCATTTATGTGCAAATAGTTTATATGTTGTTATTAAAAATCAGTTTATACCTCATGTGTGACCACGGATTTTTGAGTAAAAATAATTTTCTACCCTAAATTAATAAAAAATAATAAACAAAATAATAAATATATATATATATATATATATATATAACTGTCATAATGAATGGCGTGATTTACGTTAACATTGCGAATATCGAGCATAGCATACGCATGTGTGGCCACTAAACCAGTTCGATCGCTCTCTGCTTCACTCATCTCTCCGGTCGCGAATGTGGTCAAAACATCGCCACTGTTGTGACGACTAAATAGCAATTTAAACGTTGAATCTTTTTGTTGTTCATAGCCTTGAATCGATAACCGTTCGGGAATCCAACCCGTAAGTGCGTGCAGGTCTATATTCTAATAGCAAACATATAATCAATATAATTCAAAGTTCTAGTTGTTTGGACATAACCAATACTAACCGAATTGCTTCCCGGAAAATCGTATCCACCCATCACTTTCATATACGCTTTCTCCAGTAATGACACCCAAAATTCGTTTCGATTACTCGAATACGAGCACAACAGCTGACCGTTACGACCGATCGGTAATTTATCGTCTATTATAACCTAAACCACAATTAATTTAAAATTCCCGTAAACAATAAAAACAACAAAACACATCGATTCGCTTACTTTTCTCAAAATCCCATTAATATTTAATTTGATCATGTATTTTCCGCACGGATTATAACATGGATCTCCATTTCGTTTTTGCGGATATATAATACTCGTAATGATTTTATTGTTAAACCTCTTCTGGTGGAGAGCAGACACTGCCAACGATGCGACAAAAGAGCAGTCAGACACTACTGTTTGTTTAATATGGAAACAGTCCACGTCTAGCACTACACTGGGGTTTTCGCTAATCTCGTCTAAACGCACGTATTTATCGAAATTTAACTTTTGTTTAGCGGATAACACAAGTAAGCCGTCTTTATCGCTGAATGGTATCGGATATGAAAAACGTTCGTTGAGATCGACGCTCAAAAACGGCACAAACTCTCTGCCATTAATTAACGAAGTTTTGCGCAAAACTATTAACTCTTCTTTCGTATAACTCGATTGACCGCTTATTATGTGTCCGCTTGTGTTCGAGTTTGATGTCGATGTGCTGGTCGTCGTAGTAGTAGTAGTTGTTGTTGTTGTCGCTGCTGATGACGATGTCGTGACAGCTTTATTATCGCACCTTTTAGTTGATCGCTGTTCTTCTAAACGCTTTTTAATTTTTTCCGCGCGATCTAAACCCTCGGTCGCCAAACTTATTAGCTTTGCTTTTAATTTCTCGTTATTCGTTTGCTCTTTCTTTAAACAAATATTTTTATATTGATTGATAGTGGGCTTAGTTTAGTGACACACTTACCGCTTCGATGCATAATTCAATTGCTTGCGAATATAATTGGATGGCATTCTCGTATTTTTGCTGTTCGTCCATATCTAACGCCTCACTCATCACAAACTCCGCTCGACTTAACTTCGATATGTCTTCATTGACGGTAACATTAACACCGGTATCGGCTATAATAATCAAATATTAATATAATATGTTATTTCGTGAGTTTAATGTGATTTTAATCGCACTTAATATTCTGTAGAGTTGTTGCGCTCTTTTCGTGTATTCGTTAAGTTTTGTTTGCAATGTTTGTTTGGTTTGTTCGCCACACGTCTCACCAAACGATTCCAAACATTTGTTTAACACATCGCTGGCCTCCTATACAACACAATTCAATTAAATCATTAATAATATCAATGACAATATCATACGTTATACGCATAAAAAATGAGCCTCATTTATTCATTAATTACAATTAAAATAAAACCGATAAAAATTTTTTAAAAGTTTTAAACTGTTAAGTGATATTAGCTAATCAATTACAAAAATATTAAAAATTTTTATCTTCGGGACATGTCATATCATACATTATAGTAATATATGGCCGCTTCGTGATCGTGATTCGAGTCGTGATGGATAGCCATTTGCGCCAATTCTATGGCTTCCGAACGCATTGTCTCTAAACCGTCGCAATTGTCTACAGCTTGTGATTTGTCAGACATCGTTAATATCAACGATTATACGCATATATTAGCACTTAATCCGTTTATAATGATCGTTGCGTGGGTTCGATCAGTTCAATACTTAACGTAAACAGTGATTACATCATTGAATACAAATATTTTATTATTACTTTAAATTGTTTTGTTTTGAACAGTGAAGATGGCGCTAACATCGACTTTACAGAATATTCTAGTGTTATAATTTTACATAGCTTTACGATCGTGTGAGCGATGAATATAACGCCCGGTAAGTTTAAAATCTATTGATTTGCCGATTAATCACATTTTATATATCTATAAACTGAAAGCTGGAACTCAAGAAATTCAATACATTTAAAATCATAAAAATATAATTATTGTTTTATTTTCTGAATATGTATGATAATACGGATTTTGATACAATAGAAAAATGGTTTAAGTTTATTAATTTATTTTAAATGAAAACGGTTTAAACTAATACTTGGGATAAATTGATTTCAGATCAGTTTTTGTGACTTATTTCTCTCAATTCTTTACTGATATGTTGTTTGTTAGACTTTTCCGAATGACGAGAGACCACCAAATCAGTTGGTCTTTGATTATAAATCTCTGAAGTGGACAATCCTTGTTCACCGACTTCTTGATGATATGACTCTTCTTTATGACTATTCTCGTCAGCGATTGATTCGATTTTCGGTGATTTCGGTTGCGATGAATGCGAATACAAATACTTTCTATACTTTGGTTCATCGTTTCTTTCATCCGATTTTTGTGCAACACTTTTATATCTATTAATGGCTTGACTGTAACTTTCGTCCATATTCTCAGATTTTTCTCTCGATTTTTCTCTCGATTTTTGTTTTATTGACTGATTCTTTCTTTTCTGTGGTTTCTGTCGTTCATTAGTTTTGGTCTTTGATTTCGATATTCGCTTTATTTTACTGTTTTTCAATTGTTTTCTCTTTTTTCTCTTACATTCAAAACATATAATCAATACTAATCCTATCGATATTATAAGACTAAATATGAACACGAAGAATATTGAGGTATAAATACTATTATAGCCGAACAATGAAGAACTGTTTTTAGATTCCGATTTGTTTTTCTGAATTCAAAAAGTTTGACAAATGATTAAAAAAATTTTTTCTATATTATGATACTTATCATACGATTGAGCTTTCGGTGCTTTCCGTATAATCACTGTCAACCAAACCAAACAAACAGATAATTATTAATAATAAATTTATTTTCACATTCATTATCATCAAAATTATTCTCATTATTACAGTAAAAGTTTAATTTTTAAATAACGTTTACTTTATTTGAATTCTTTAACAATTAAATGCGTAAAACATTACATAACGATAACACGCGGCCAACAATTGAAAATTATTTACAATATTAAACTTTACAAAATCAATTTTCAAGTATATTTTTCAATATATATTAAAACAAACTTCAAATGATAGCATAAGTTTGTAAATTGTTTATATAATGATTAAAATGAATAACAATTACCAATTAAAATATCGTCTTTTTTGCTTTAAGAACTTTCGCATTAATATATATTTTAATCTTCATTAACTAAAAATACGATTTCATAGTAATGAACCAAATTAAGTTAAGCTCAATTCCCAATTCACTCAAACAAATGATCAAAAGTCATCGTCATCTTTGACTAATATGCCGATACGTTGTCCAATAGATCTGACAGCTTCTGTCACTTTCTCTTTAACCAAATTCAAAGACATGGCCAACAAAGCCATACCAAACAGTAAATACAGCGCACAAATCGCAAGAGTCATTTGATCGGTTTCCGATTTCGATAAATCGTCCAAATTTCCGGGCACGAGATCACCGAAACCAATAGTGGACAGCGTTATGAAGCAAAAGTATGACGCATTGAGAAAACTCCAACCTTCGGATTTGGCGAAAAACCAGGCGCCGCCGCATATATAGCCCACCACTAGTGTGAGGCACACAGTAATCGGTATATTGTTGTCATCTCTGTCACTGTCGTCATCAGTTTCATCCGTATCCTCGTCTTCATCCGTCTCTTTCACTCGCGTAAGCATTTGTGGCTGAGGTGTGAGCGGATCTAAACGGTTTTGCATGAGATTATCGCTACCGAAACGAAAATGATTCATCGGTGGCGGATAAACAAGTAATGACTGAAAGCTGGGCGGACACGACGAAGGGGTCGGAGGCGGGCCTATAATACCGAATGTTTTATTAACATAAACATTAATCGTTGATTGTTTATTGATATTTGGGAATTATTTAATATGTCTATTAAAAATTGGGAAAAAAGAATTAATACCCGGAAATCCTTGTGAATGTGAATCAGTTATTTCGTCATTGAGCGCGTATTTATTGCATATAATCGGTGTGGTCTCGATTTTATCGCTGTATTTACTGGGCAACCAATTCGTTGCGTTGTTATACGCATACATTTGCGGCTGTGTTGTGGTCGCAGAAGTGATTGGCTGTAACTCCATCTGTTCCACTATTCTCGGCTTTGTCCGCTTAACTCTCTGTCTTCGTCTTCGCGCTGACCTTCGGTGGCGTTTAGGCTGAACACACAAATAGCAGCAACACTTCCAGTATATAAACTTGAATGAGTGTGCCATCGCGTGACCGATACTCGACAAACAGAATAGCATGAGTGGAATACCGATTATCGCGTAGAATATGGTCACTAATTTGCCCCAATCTATAAACAATACCATTATATTTATAGATAAACTCAAGTATTTTTGGTTTAATTAGATTTAAAGTGTTTACCAGTTCTCGGAGCAACGTTTCCGTAACCGATTGTTGTGATCACTATTATTGAATAAAGTAATGAACCGGAAAACGACCATTGCTTTGATGGTTTGATTATATCATCGCTTCCTATTCATAGCAAATTAAAACATTCTAGAACTGGATGTGCTTATACTACAGATATGGCAGATATTAAGTATTTGGTATGATATGAAAACAAGTTACAGTATAAGACCAAACACCAAACAGCAGACAGAACTTAAGAATAGTTAATTTTTAATATGAATATGTTTTAAGAAAATATTTTAAGAAAAGAGATTTTAATTTTTAGTTATTTTTTAAAGTAATGTTTTAAGTATTTTAATGCATAAATCATAAAACAAGTTAATAATTTACAAGGAATACAAAACTCTAAAAAATATTGTAGAGTTAAAGTGCAAATAAGGTTATCTTCAAAAAAATAATTGCTTGCAAATCACGGACATCCATAAAAATAATGTTACGATTTATTACTTAAATTAGATGCGTATAGTTAATCACTTAATTTAAACTACGCTTTATCACACATAGATATAATAATTTGACAAACTTTTAACTCGAGCGGAACATACATACATAGATATATATCAATATTCAATTTACAACCATCAATATCTTTACCGTCATATCCTTTTCTTAAAACAGCTTTGAGCAACACCTGCTCGAATGCCACTAATTTCTGTTCGGCATTACGAGACCACTCATTTTGCCGCAAAACCACACTACTCTGCGTTATATTCCACAAATCATTAACCAATCGTTGCCTGACATCCAACATCTCCTTTCGCTGCGTTCTCTCATTCTCCGCTTCCAACACTTGAAAAGTAAACGCTCCCATCAGAGCGTAACCGATTAATACGGTGCACAGACCGATGTGCGAGAATAGGAAAGTAGTCACTTGTCGGCAATAATAGCAGCACTTTCCGCAACGGGTTAAGTGTTTGCGACCCATCACTTCCCGGGCCATACTTTTATTTCATTGATAACCGAACATTTCGTGACTCAATGCAAGTTTTCATTTTCAATTAAATTATAGACTGACGACTGAGTTATCAGAAAACTTTGTTTGAAAACAGTGACACTTTTTGTGTCTCGTTTAGTGTCTGTACGGTAAACATTGAGACGCTTTAATCAGTTAACTCTCTCTCGCTCTCAACTCATTCTTTGGATGCACTGATCGTTACAGAATTCCTCTATCCTTCACTGCTCGACTCATTTTTCTTTAATACACTCTCTAATAATAGCATCACTTAAAATAACCGACTGATAATTGCTTTAAGATGCGACTCTCAAACCTTTATATTAAAATATATGCAGCAGTGTTTAAAATAAGCGTCGCGTTAAACCAATCGCTTTAGATATTCTTGTATATACAAATAAATGGATTTCTATGTAATGTTTGTGAATAGTTTAATGAAAATCAAACGCTAGTGAAACAATCAATCATATGTTGATAAATCTAAACGATTAAAATCAAAATAAAATTTGTTGCTATACTTTGCGATACAAAACTCTAATTTAGTTTACTTGCCTTATATTCTAAAAATAATATAATTTAGCAAAAAATAAAATAAAATTCAAATAACGTAAACTCGTTCGGATGAATGCGTGAATTGATTTATAGGAATACTTGATTTGCAGAAAAAGAAAAGTTTCTTTAAAGTTTCTTTACTTTCAGTGAACTTTAAACTTTTCAAATCGGTTGACGTCGTGATAGCAGCGCTAAAACATAGCAGTGGTTCTCAAACTTTTTTGTAGTGCGACCCTTATGCCATAATTTCGCGTTTCATTGTTTCCGTGACCCAAATGAATCTTAAATAAGAGGATATGTTAGCCTTTGAGAATTTAAATTATTAATAAAATTCTGTAACATCAAATCGCAAATAATAATTTACATGCTTCCTTTATAGCGAAAAAATTGATAAATAAAAAATAATGTAATGATTATTTTGAGTGCCGACCCAACTCTTGTCAGTTTTTTGGCCGACCATACGACCCAAAACGTATACATTGCACCCCTAAGTTTGAGAACCTCTGAAATAGCTCAAAATAGTTCAACGCTAACGCGTGAAATCTGCGCGTGAGATTCATAATTCAAATCTGCGTTTAAGATTTAGCAGTTGTGTGTCAACTAAAATATTTCGAAATCATTTTTATTTTAGCATTAAACCCGCATAAGTGAAATAACAAAAACATTTGCAGATCCAAAGCGTATAACGCGTATAACACAATTGATTCGCTAAAGTAAGCAAATAAAGGATGTTTCCGCGACGGATGTCTCCCTAAGATAATCCTATAGATCACGTCAAGTGCCCGGAGATAAAAATAACAACACAGCGTAGTAGCAGAGCATTAGAGGTAATTTGGGTAACACTGTAATGCGTAACTCGTATTCAGTTGGGAAACTAAAATAAGACATTCAAGAATAACAAACTTTCAAGTGATGCGCGAGTGTAACGGCAATCGCAAGCTTTAATTCCAATAAAATTGATTTACGACGTCTTTCTCTAAATTACCGTTACATAAATATAAATACATAATGACGTATATTGTCTTTTTTCGCGAACACAATGAAATTTTTTTCTTGCGAAACAGCTTTCGATTACATAAATATTTATAGTTCGGTGCTATTCTGCGTTAAGTCTCAATTACGCGTAAGAAAATAAGAGTGAATTAAGCAAAATGAATAAATATTTACAGTATAGTAAAAAAACAAAAACACTTTACATTTATATTGTATAGAGATTTTTCCGGCAAAAAAATCTAAAATGTTATTTTATTTTCACAGTTTGACCAAAATAATTATTAATAGTTATTACAAAATTTTACGTAATAAATAATTGTTAATAAACTTATAATTACAATTGATATCGTCTAATAAATCATTAAAAAAATGTGATAAACATAAGTGAAAACATAATTTATCAAAAAAAACATGTTTTCAAATTCATTGTTAAAGCAAAACATTTAACGGTAAGACAAATAGGTTTACCACCCAAACAAAAAATATGCGGTAAAAACGAAATATCTTTGTTATAAACTAAAACGTTTTACGTATAGCGTATTATGCGTGCAAAAAATATATATATCTCTGATGTACCGTACCTTTGATTTTAAATAAAAACGAGCGAAAAAATAATTAAAAACTTGAAACACTAATTGTGACAGTTTTGTAAATAATAATCAGATTCGTATTAATTATCATTTTTCTATCGAAAGTTGATGATTGATTTAGCGCTACTCTATTATTACAATAAAATGGTGACAATAATTAATTTAACTTACATTATGTTAAAATTAAAATCAATAAATCACTACACACTTAATACATATTAGCGACGGAAATGTAATATTCAAGGAAAGGACACTACAAATGGTCTTATAAAGTACACAATGATTACGGTATATAATTTGGGTCAAACATTATTTTTACTAATTTTCATTGTTGTCATTCATAAGCTTATGTTTGTTTAAAAGGAATGTGGTATTTGTCTTCGGATTCAAATTATCTATTAAAACAATAAAAACATTACAATTAACATTAAATTGTTTCAATGAATTGAATGGAAATTTATTATTACTTCACTGACCGTGAATTAGAATCGGGCGAACGTGATCTGCTGGGAGGAGTTCGCGGTCTTCCGCCACCATCTCTATGTCCATCGCGTCCGCTGCGCCTCACCGGTGATGCCGAACGACTTCGAGACCTTTGAGATAGAAGATAGTGATATCAACTGATGAGAGATGCTGTTATGCTGTTGTGTGTGTATATCTCTGAGGGAAAGGAACGTATCGTTTGATTCTAATCAAACATTGGTCACTAATAAGAATCGAAAAGCCTGACTATATATCGAAGGGTTCGAAACGCAAAGACGATATGCGCAATGATTTTAAAGGTGTGGCAAATCTGTGGTTTGATTTTTCTCGTAACTGTGAAGAACACACATGTTTGCGATGCTGTTGGTTGTGATCTCGCAGACTATCAGTGAGAGAGCGGAACCACACGTTTTGTTTTGTCAGGTGAAGAGTTTGGTGGCGGTGTGTGTGAGCGAGTGAGTCATACTAATAGGTTGCAACTCTTTTTTATTTGGATTTTTTAAACTTAGCATAAGTCCTCCTATTGTCAGATAAAGTACGTGTGTACGCGACTTTTAAATCTTTCAATAAAAATTTGCCTCTGAAATGTTTGGGCGAATGACGGATGAGAGGGATTTATTTTTTTTTGATCATAAGATAACGAGTGGCAAAAAGAGTGGATGATATGATATTTTTTCTTTCAATAGTTTGGCTCACGAATTATATTTAGCAAATAATTCGTTTATATATAAACTGCATAAAAATAAATGTCTCTCACTCTCAATCTGTTTACAGACACTCTCTCTCATTGTGTTTTGGCTCACAAACAGTGGAAATTTGTTTGAATTTTTTTGTTTGATTTTTTTTAAATCTCAAGTGACGAAGCAGTGGTAATAATTTGAGAAATAATGATCGAAATATTTGAATGTGTGTTTCAGTAATTTTTGAAATATGACGACAATGTGTGACACATTTTGGTTATCGCAAGATGTGACTGAAATCTCACATTGAAGTAGTAATTGACTGGCAATCATATTTGCGCTAATAATTAGAAATACAAAGAAAACCCTTTAACCTTTCAGTTATTAACTGTTATTATAAAATTACTCAACAAAAGCAATATAAGTTAAATATATATAAATATATTTTAAATAGATATATAAATAGCTCATAAAATAAATTAATCAAAAAAATTAGCCTATAATAATATTTGTAAAATGTTAGAAAACGTAAATTTTTTTACCGAAACAATTCTCTCGTACTTCGTATTATACCTCTTATTTGATTTAAATATCTAACGGTTATTTTTAAGATACTTATAAATATTATATTAATTATCATTTAATAAAATTATTTTCTATCAACTAAATGTAGAATTAAAAAATATATAACGTATAACTTATATAAAAATAGCTTCCAATAAAATAAATTAAAAATAGTTAACAAATAAGTCTAAAAATAAATTTTAAGCAAAAAAATACAAATAACATAAAACTAGCATAAAACGGGTTATTTAAAAGTTTAATGGTTATAATCATACCTCGAGTAACGCCTTCTTCGCGAATAATCTTCGCGATCATCCCTACGATCGCGTCCATAATCACGTCTCGGTGGTCCACGTGGAGCTCCGCCGCGATAACCAGAGTTGTATCGATCGCCGCCACGCATACCATATCGTTCTTTGTCGTGTCTCGTCTTTCCGGACGACATCTCCACTCGAACTCTTCGGCCGCAAATCATTCTAAAATCACGTTAAAAGATTAAAACGTAGTAAAAATAATTCAGTGTGATTAGTATTTATAATCAATAAATCGAAAACATGTATTAATTCAGGTTAAAGAAATTCATGTATTAATACTTGCGTTAATCATAAGCTTATAATATGCTAATAACTTAAGCTTATAAAACGTTTTTTCAACGTTATCTCTAAACTTATTAAAATTATTTATAAATATATTTGATTATTTTTAGCCGCAAAAATGTTTAATTCAAAGATAACTTTGAAATAACGTCAATACAGTAATATCGATAATAACATACTTTCCGTCGAGAGCTCTGACCGCATCCTTCGCATCCCTCGAGTCCTCAAACATGACGAACGCAAAACCCGGCGGATTCGTAGCCACCCATACGTTCCTCAATCGGCCATAATTGCCGAACGCTTCCTCCAACTCATGTCGCGTGCCATTCGTACCCAATTCTCCCACATATACTTTACAGTCGAGTGGACACGAATCGCGGTATCGAGACATTCAAATCGAGACAACAAAATAAGTTTATTTTTTCAAAATGTATAAAATTTTTTAAATATATAATTATAGAATTCGTGTAAAATTAATTTGATATAATCGTTAAAATAATAAATATAGTGCGCGACACAACACTTTCACTTTAAAACGAAATGAATAGCAATGGCGATACTATTGACAGCGCAAATGCGTTTAAAACACCAAACACTCCTTTAACTCAGACAATGTTACAGTTTTTTTTGAATGGTGTTGTATAACATTTGCAGTGTCTGTGCAATGCGTTGCGTGTGATGTGAATGTGTGTGTGCTTTCGTCAAACAAAAGCATTCGTTACACAAACAACGTGTGCACTATTTTGGTGGGCAAACAGCCTTAAACTTTACATTAGATTTTTAGTCTAACGATAACCGCAAATATAATAATTAGTTGTTTAGAACTTTATACGTCAACAGATGGCGTTATCACTAAATATTATTTAACGCGTATTTCGTAATGCATTTGTTTACTAACAACGAAACTGTGTTTACGTTTCGAGTATATTCTGTAAGCGAAAAACAAATTCTGATCAAAACTAGTGCTAAACAACTGAAAAAATATAAAAAATGCAATCATTGCGTGGAAAATGTTTAACGATTCAAATCGCAAAGTATTCGCAATATGCAACAAAGCTATCAGAGCTTCGTATGCCAACTCCAGTACCGAATTCGGCGCCGGATTTGAAGAATCACTATTACCTGGTAGTGATCGGTGGCGGCGCTGGCGGTCTGTCTATTGCGGCGAAGTTCGTAAATGTGCTCAAAATATTCGATAAGGGAAAGCTCGCTGTCATCGAACCCAGTGATGTAACGCTTTCTAATTTATTTCAATCGCTATTTTCGTAACGCTTTTAACCAAACTTTTTCCCAATAATCAATCGCAGACCCATTACTATCAGCCAATGTGGACATTAGTGGGCGCAGGCATTAAAAAACTGGAAGAGTCTGCGCGACCGATGGCTAAAGTGATGCCAAAACACGTGAACTGGATTAAGGATCGCGTCATAGAAATACTTCCCGAAGAGAATAAGGTTAGACTCGATGGCGCCGGAGGTATACTCACGTATGACTTCTTAGTGGTCGCGTGCGGTATTAATATCGATTGGCAACGGATAAAGGGATTACCGGAAGCGTTCGACACACCAGGCGTTTGTTCGAACTATTCCGTACAAACGGTCACTAAAACATTGCCGGCGATTAAAAATTTTCGCGAAGGAAACGCGATTTTTACGTTTCCCAATACGGCAATCAAGTGCGCCGGCGCTCCACAGAAGATCATGTACTTAACCGATGCGTATTTCAGACAAGTAATGCTGTTTTAAAACTTATTGCCTATAGAATGCTAAAGTTAAGTGTAATTTGCTTTTAATTATGAAGACTGGTATCAGGAATAACGCGAATCTGATATACAATACCGCATTGGGTGTGATATTTGGTGCTCCAAAATACGCGAAAGCGTTGACAGATATTTGTAAAGAAAGGAACATAACAGTCAATCATTATCTTAATCTGATCGAAGTGATCACCGATAAGAAAGAGGCGGTATTCGAAGATTTGCAGACCAACGAGAAAAAGCGTATGAAATACGAACTTTTGCACATAACTCCGCCGATGAGTGCGCCCAAAATATGTGAACCATTGTCCGATCCACAGACCAATGGTTACGTGTCGGTCAATAAAGAGACTCTACAGCACACGAAATACCCGAACGTATTCGCGATCGGAGACTGCAGTAGTTTACCGACGAGTAAGACAGCGGCAGCCGTTGCCGCGCAGAACGTTGTGCTTCCGAGAAATTTATTGGCGGTTATGGGCGGGAAAAAGGCGTATGCGGTATACGATGGTTACACGTCATGTCCTTTAGTCACTGGGTTTGATAAGTGTATTTTGGCTGAATTCGATTATAATCTCGAACCGTTAGAAACGTTTCCGTTTGATCAGTCAAAAGAGAGAAGGACTATGTATTATATGAAGAAGGATTTGATGCCAAGGATGTACTGGAATGGACTTCTTAAGTAATGTGTATTAATTATTATTATTGTTAATAATAATATTGAAATGATTTGTGTCTATTATAGGGGTTTATGGAATGGTCCGACGTTTTATCGAAGGATATTTCATTTTGGTTTCGCTAAATAGTTATTAATTTACAACAATTTGTTTTATATACTGATAAATTTGTTCGCGTAATTAATTATATGTAATATAGATTATACCGTATTTGTGATTAGCATTTATTATTTTACAGCGCATCGGAAATATTGTAAATTAATAAAAAAGTGTAGAAACTAACGAATATAGATACTCTTGTATTTTTCACAATAAACATGCCATTCGTTAAACAGTGTGATGAATGCGTTCAACGTTTTGTACTTTTTAGTGTTAATTACTATTAAGTTTTTATTAAAATTTCATTAATGATGAGTCATTAAAGTTTTGTTAACTTATGTTTTTGTAATTAAGTTCAGTCGTGAATATTAAGTTTGTTTTAAGCGCTAAAAGCGATTTAAAGATTTTAGTCGACAATTGTGGACGTCATTGATGTACAGTACGATATGTTTGCAATTGAAAACAAGTGAATTGGCGTTACATTCAAAACAATTCAATTCACTATTTGTGTTCAGTTAATCATTGATTAAAACAATCAGTTTATCCGATATGTGTTCGAGTGGTAGTAATAGTGATGATCAGTTCAAACGTCTTCAACATTTAGTTTCCGACAAAACAATACCGAAAGCGGAGGTAATTCGCGCCAAATTAATGCAATTGAATGAATCGAAAGATGACTCAAACAGCGTTCAAATCGAATCAATTAAGAGAGATCTCACCAAACAGTTGTTTGCCATCACTGACTCACGCGATAATCACATCATAACAAGTGAAGCCGTGGAACAGCTCTGCTCTCGTATTGGAAGACAGAAAGTGGACAGAAATGAGTGGAAATGTGGTTTAAACGATTTGACTGACGAACAGATGAAGAATCGATTTAATTTTGATCGAAACGATAACCGAAAACAGGAACAATTGGTGATACCGTTCAATATGCGTGAGTTTGTTAAATCGAAAGCCGATAACAGCAACGATTGCGAAGTTATTGACATCGCTTCGAGTAATAGTTCAACAGATGGTAATAATAGCCAATTAGTTGTCAATAATAGTAGTGAAAGCGTATTCAAAACATTAAAACGGTTCGATAGTTTACAAAACGATAATCGAAAAACAGAAATCAAATGTGTGGACGAAAGCAGTAATAGTGACAATAAATCAGCGAAAACATCGCAATCGAAACGTAAGCCAATTTCTTCGCCTTCAGGTCTGTTCAAGAATCGCAAGTTTGGGTCACCTAATCATCAAAACGCGAATCAGAATCAAAATATTGACGAAACCGAATCGAGCGAACCATTACGACCACAATTCATGAGCGGTCGACAAAAACAAATAATTGACGCGTACAGGAAAAACGGCGATATATCTGAAGCGAGAAAGTGTTTGGCGTCTTCTCGTAAACCATTCAAACCTCCGTTCAAAAGTGACAAACAATCGTATAACGAAGACGATAGTGTGGACGATTCAGTGCTGGATTCGATGCTAAAAGACGAACGTTTGAAGAATATCGACCCAAAAATGGTTGAATTAATATTAAACGAAATAATAGACTCGAAATCGAAGAAATATGAATGG
>JAQGAW010001921.1:0-16910 GCA_034698025.1 Phthiracarus crinitus
TTTCTTTAAACTTGATTTTAAATTGTCATATTGTCTATTATATTGTTGTTTGTTTTCGATATCTCTTAATGGTTCAAAAATCATCGTATAAGAAATTGGTAGTTGTGGAAAATCAAACCTATTTCCTTTAAACTTTTTGCATGAAAACGAGTGACGATCTGTTTGAAGTTGCAAAAGTGTTTCTATTTCGCTATAATTTTCAACAGTGATATATTTGTCGATAAATTCGATGCAATCTTTATGGTCGCGATCTTTTGAATACACAGGAGTGTTTTTCATCCATAATAAGCAGTGCACGTGTGGACTTGCTCGATGCTGAAATTCAACTCGAATATATGAGTCGGTAATCTCACACTCACTGAAGAGCTATTTACAACAATATAATATTAAACTATAAAATTTTTAATTTTAACAATATTTAGTGAATTTATTATATGGTTAAAAAACAAAAATAAAAATAGTCGTGCAATAATATAATAAATAAATTAAATTCCATAAATTGTTAATACACAAAAATTTGACAATACTATTGAATTAAAATAGAATATAACACAATATAACAAAATATTCTTTTTAGAATTAAATTTATCTCACTTTTCCTTAACATAATAAAATCTTTACTCAGAAATTTTGACATAAGTTTATTAAAATAATTGATCGTATATTCTAAGCCATATTTAAACAATTAATATTTGTGGTTATATGAAATTTGAACTAATACATTTCTATTCAGTTTTCATATTTTATTAGTATTTAAAGATAGTATTTTAAAATAGTTTTAATGTATATATAAATTATATATTAACATAAATATTAATTTTAGAATAACTAACATTGAATTAAAATTCAAAATAAAATAGCTTAGATTAAATACTTTTTACTGAAAAATAATTGTACCCTTAAGAAGATTCTTTTATGATTAATAAATAAGGAAGTACTTTTTCCTATTTTCTATTCTATTATAAAATAATAGAAAAGTACATTTTTATAACAATGTTTTATTTATACATCAATATATTAGATTAATGCGAAAGCATTCGAAAAATAGAAAATAAGCTCATTATTATAACTCTATATTTAAAGATATAATTACTAAATAATTATAATAATTATAAATTTTGAAATTTGAATGTGAAATAATTAAATATTAAATTATAAAATCTAGAAATAAAATAATAAACTATGAATTTTGCATTCAATATCAATGTTTAAACTTCCATTGAAATATTTAATTTTAAAAATGTATATATAATATGTTAAAATTATTTATAATAATTATAAATTATGGAATTTATATGTAGAAATAACTAAATATTAATTTATAAATTCTAGTAAGAATAAAATAATAAACTATGAATATCAAAACGAAACGAAACAAATCATAAATCCACAATCAGTTACAAAAATTTTTAATATAAACATTTAATCCAAATATAGATATTTATTTGTCTTTTATATTACAATTTGTTTTATAATTTAAATACCAATATTTTTGACATTTGCCGTAAATTTAAATTCAGGTTCCTATTTAGTTTTTATTTTATTATTCAAAATGATGCTAAATTAATCATATGACATAAACTGGTGATATTTGCTAGAACTGTTGTCAAAATATCTATTAAAATACGCATATTTTTAACACGTGCCATAAATATTCAGATACTTGACTACATATATTTTATTTTTTTTATTCAAAATGATGTACATGAGCTCAATTAAGCTAAATTAATCACATGAATCGAATTAGTGTCACTCGAACTGGAGTCAAAATATCGATTAAAATAACAAATATTTTTTAATCGTTATAAAATTTGCGAACACATGACTACATGGATTTTATTTTATTATTTCAATTGATGTAACTGAGCACAATTAAGTTAAATTTAACACATAACTTGTGTATTACATGTTATTCCAAAAATATCAAGCATAACATTAAATGAAGTTAAAGCGCTTTATATATCAAGATTAGATAAATTTATCGCATCTTCGATTATAGATGTTCGTTAAAATTAAAAATAGATGAAGACATAAGCGCTAATTACGAATCAAAATTTGAGTTATACGACAAACAACTATAAGTGAAAAATACAGTCGCTTATTTAACAGATGGATAACGTTAAATCATAAAACAATTCTTTTTGCTTCAAGAGTAAAAAGACATCCGGATTGTTACAAGTGGCTTCAAATAGAGAAGTCGACCTGCACTTCATGGCATCACATCACTCAACCTCTAAATCACAATACAATAAAGCGTTATACCCAGTGAACTCATCAATTTGTTAGCACTCAATCAAACAAAATTGATTCCTCCATTTGCATGCAAAATATGTGAGGAAAATATTATAAGAGATATAATTTAAATTGTATTTTAATTTTGATTTTTTACTCAAAATCAAAATAAAAATCATAAATATTTGTGATTTTTATTTTGATATAGATATTTTAATAAAAGTTTTTTAAATTTTATTTTTATTGTATTTTGCAGTTTTAAAGTCATTTTGATTGTATTTTGATAGTATTTTCAATGATAAATAGTATATTGATTTTTAATTTAATTTCAAAAAGCGATATAACACTTGTTTGTGCGTAATTTCAATGACTAAAATGATTATAAAATAGTATTAAATAATAAATAAATCAGATGTAATTAATTTGAAACATAAGCGACAGATGTTTCTCATTTAAACCTATCGTCACTCTATTTGTCATGTTTTCTAATACTCATCGTAATTCAACCGTTATATAAAACATTCGTTTTCTGATTCTTAGCGAATAAATTCACAGTAAATTAATCAAAAATCGTATCTTATTGTTCTCTTTGTTACAATTGGCGCTGTCGTTAACGGATTGTTTCTATCACCGAATATTTGAATCTCAAAACTCGAATCCTCAATCACGTGTAACTCAGAGTTAACTTATTACACGATTAACACCGTAAATGTCAACATATCGTCTTAGAAGACGACAAATACCGTTGCATGCATCAAATTTTACTCCTGTGAGAGAAGTACACAGGAAGCGATTTAAAAACCACTGTTGGCTCGATATATTCGAATTTGTAAAGATAGGTTACACTGATAGCTAAAGACTCGTAACAATAGGCCTTAATGTCTTTGGAGATGGAATGAATTGGTTGGCGCAAGATATTTTTCCTCAATATCAAATTTTCATTTGGGCGGCATGTCGTTTGCAAATGAATCAACGGTTTGGGCGCACAACAGTTAATACACATGTTCAAGCTTACAAACGTGTCCTATCATCCTAGGAGACTGTACTGGCTTATAACAACGAATATATATTAAAAATTAACTAAAAGTAAAATTATATATAGCTTTAAATTGTTAACCCAAATAAATAAATTAATAGAACATTTTAAATTTAAAAATATTTCTGTATTAACTTTACAGTATTTAAACATCATTTTCCAGTATTGAATCAACTAAAAACTGAATTAAGATTCTAAAAACATTCAATTAATTATTATTTATATAAATATAACTTGAGATTGGCCTTAATAGAATAAGCTAAAATTTTATTAATTTTCTTTTAAAATGAAAGTATTTGTTTTTGTTTATTTATGTTGTAAATTTTAAGATGTTATAATAATCATATTAAAATTGCTTAACTGATTGTAAAAAATCAAATTTAATATTTATACTTTAATAAAAAATGTATAATAATACTAGAATAAAATATTATTAACATCCTTTATTTTTATTGCAAAAAAATATTCAAATTAGTTTAAATCTTGTTACAACTATTGAGTTAAAAAAAGATACAATGTAAGTTAAAGATAATGTATCTTAGGTTTTATTTATCTTGATAGTCATTTTATTTTAAATAAGATTAAATTTTGATTTTTGTATTCTTCTTTGTTTTTGTTTTTTAATAAATTTTAAAATTTTTAGTTAACATAGTTAATATAGTTATTATATTTAAAAAATAATACTAATAAAATATATTTTCACCAGTTTCAAAGCAATTATATAAAAGTAATTATACACATCCAACTATTGTTGTTTCAATATGACTATTTTGATTTCAATTGTATTTGGATTTCGATTTTAAAATTAATTTTTATTTCAATTACATTTTAATTTCGAATTTTAAATTAATGTTAATTTCTATTACATTTCAATTTCGATTATTATTTTAATTTTAACTTCAATACAATTTCGATTTCAAAATTCAGAATGCATTTTATTTTAATACTATTTTAATTCCAATCAATCGAAATTGAAATACTATTAAAATTTGAAATTCAATTTCAATTTTTAGTTTATTTTAACGCTTTAAAGCCTATTTTGACTGATTTATTTTAAAAAATAATTACATTTTAATTTTAATTTCTATTTTAATATTTAATTTATATAAATTCCATTTTTTATAACGCCATTAATTTCAATTCCATTTCTATTTCGATTATTAAATTAAATTACATTTCAATTGCATTTCAAATCCAATTAATAGAAATGTAAATGGAATTATATTTTAAATTTCAATTCCGATTTTAAAAAATGGAAACAACACTACATCCAACTATAGTTATACATTAAACTTTTATTCCAGTTTACAAAATTCTAAAATTTTTAATAACTATTAAAAATTTTATATTCCAAAAATTGAATGTAATAATTCAAGTGATAAAATGGCTCTATATTAAGCTTTTATTCCAGTTTATAAATTTTAATCTCTGTAAAAAAATTAATAGTTTTTTAAATTATTAGTTATAAATAATATAAATAAATTCCTTAACTTTTAACATTAACTTGTTAATTAAATTTGAGTATTTAACTTTTACCTATTAAACAAATTTTATAACGAGATAGCCCACTGTTTAACACATTCTTTTTAAAATAATTAAAATTTGTAAATGTTTAATTTTTTATGAATTAAAACATAACAAATTAAAAACATTAATTCTAATTAAATTTTTATGATTGAAATTCATGACGTGATAAATAACAATATTTAAATTTTTAAATAATTTTTAAATTAAAAATATTATTTAAAAAATTTCTTAAGTAATTGTTAGAATTCATAAAAATTATATAAAAATGAAAAAAAATTAGCTTTCTTTATGTTGTATTCTATTTTAGTTCAATATTATATTCCAAATTTTTGTGTATTAAATATCTTTGGCATTTATTTAATTTATTATATTGTTAGCCAGCTATATTTTATTTTGTTTATTAAGCATTTAGTTCTTTTACTGTATATTGTTTTACAGGAAAAATTTTTTAGGCTTATAATATATTTTTGTAAACAATACTTTACAGAATGTTTTAAGAATTTTGGTTCAGTTGTGTTTTAGCTTTAGTCGAGTCAACATCTGTTGTTAATACATAACTCCAATGTATTCTATAAGTAAATATGATTAGGCGTGTGATTGAATTTAACTTAATCTAGTATTAATAGTGTTATTTAATACAATATTTTAACTAATATATTCCTATTTAAATTATTATTTAATACATTTTTAAGCCATTTTTAATTAGTTTTAATTTATTATTTCTCATTTTTAGACTATATTAAATATTTTTGTAAAATATTAAACGATTTTATGACATTTTTATTGCAAAATTTGGCTAATTTTTATCATATTTATTTTATAATTGACTAAAATCTTCAAAGGCTTTTTTTAATATTTCTATCTTGAAATTATCACTTTATTAATAAACATTTGTTGTTTGTTCAGTCTTCATTATGGAATAATTATTTTTCGTCATATAATTTGATAAAATTTGTCCATAAACTGATTGTAAATCAATATGGAAATCCCCAAAAACTATTACTTTTTCTCAATCAATTTTCTCAATGCATTCATTCAGATAATGTATTAATTGTTGCATTGAATTTTTTGAATAGTTACGTCTTTAACCAAAATTGCTATGCATTCAAAATATCCTTCATTATCAGCTTTTTCAGAAATAAAAATTTCGTTGATTTGTTTCTTTGAATAAATTGCGCACCCATTTGCATGTTAATTAGATGTTGATTTTTGTGCGCCAATTAAATTTGAATTCAGGAAAGTCAAGTGCATTATTAGTCCATGTTCGACAAATAGCATAAAATCGGCAGCCATATAATTATTATCATTCAGTATGTCCAATGGTAATTGCTTCAGCTGCAACTAGTCTGTGCGACGTACTCTAACATTTAAGTTTTTCGTTGGTGAAATTTGATGCGATATCTTATCGATTGGTGTCAATTTTTCTGAATAATTATTTCTTTTTACAGATAATGAGAATTTATGACGCAAATTTGTCCTACAATATCACAAATAAATTCATTCAATACACGTATTGGTTTGCCACATATTGTTTCGATTTTGCTAAAAACTCAAATCGCACCATTAATCAATCCATCGTCAACATCGATATTATTTGTTATCAAAAATATCGAATCTTCCTTTAAGACTAATATGGACGGTAATCCATACGATTTGTAACTTAAATTTCTGAAACTGTTTTAACGCAAAACTTTTTACTTCGCCACTTAAATCACCTTCAGCTATATATTCAGCTACAATAATTTATACTGTATTCATATTCCTATATAAAGCAAGACATTTATACGTGTCCACTACAGCGTTTGTTCGGTATAATCTAATGGCTTCATTCGGTGTAGTTTGCTTATAACGAATAAATTTTCGGCATAAATTCGGAGTCTTCTCTGGTGCAGTAACGAATAGCTAAATTATTCAAAGCTCGATCAAATAACTGGTCATCTTTTTGACGCATGATTTCCGTTAAATCATTAGCAGTAAATAAATTCCATAAATTGTTTTCAAATAATGCACCATATTTACTCGAATCATTAACTTGAAAAACAAACCGATCTTTAAAGGGACGTAATTGTTGGAAGTCCTGGAAACATATGACAGATATTCCTCCAAAATGCTTCGATGAACGAAAAATATCTTTTAAACTCATGTCTTTTTGTTCGAAAACCGTAACGCTAACCATTTATAATTCTTCGATAGTTAATACTTTTAAATCTGCAAGTTTTGAATATATAGTGTTCCTTAAATCGATGCTTAATTTTTTCAACTCAACTTTATCTAGAGAAAACGTCGAATGTAATGTCATACCACTAATATTAAAGATGGCTTTACAAGTTTGAGCACAGAATAAAACTTTTACGCTATCAGGAATAGTTCCAGGATATGAATCATAATATCGTAATAATGTCTGAAAATTGCTTTGTTTAGCCAGAATTTTCCTACACCTGCTACGCCAATTAATATATTATATACTGATTCATCGGATGTTAATATGATATAGCAATTCCATACTGAACTTGTAGTGATAATCATTCAAGGATCTCATTAGTCATAAATATTCGTCTTCAGGTTGATGTCGTGGTGTAAGAAATTTTTCACATTTATTTTTTGGCAAATCATTAATGATATCCTGACCAATGTTAACTCGTTTGGTATTATCAATGGTATAAACGGAATATTCTTGATTTTCGATCACATTTGTTTCTTCTTTTTCCATATCATCTCGATGTCACGAAAAGTATCTTCGAAATTATTCGTTACGCCATTATTATATGTATATTTTGCTGCATTATGTTTAACTATTTTTAAATTATTCAATTATTTATGTTTGATATCAACTTCAATAAGATAACGCACTTCGTCGATGTATGTTACGAATAGTTTGCATTGCTCGCGATTAAAATTGATTTCATCTTATAAAAATATTAAATCTACAATATCTAATGATTTTTGGTTTAAATCTTTTATCTAAATATCCTGAATTATTTTTAAATATAAAAACGTCACCAATTTGTTGTACATCATCCACATCATCTTCATTTATATCATCATTTTATATAGTTTTAAGTTTGTTTGGTTTCCTGTTTATTCGGTTATACATTGCCTTAAAATCCACTAAACATAAAACTTATAAAACTTCTGGACGTTGTTAATAAAATGTTAAAGCATCTGTTTTATAAATATTAATAGATTCGCAATCTAGTTTTAGTAAATCATGCTCTGATTTTACCATTCGATTACGTTTGCTGAATTCACTTTAATTAATGAATATGTGACTACGACTAGATCTTGACAAATCCATCGATAGCAAGTGATATACTGCTTCCAGTGCTGATATTTCGGATGAATTGAAATACCAATCACCGATTATTTTCAAACGTTCACGAATACTATAATTTCTCGCTTTAACTTCTTGAACGCCTTCTTTCAAGAGTTTTGACATTCCACGATCAGGCTTATTGAGGTAAGTCAAAATATATTGAACGCAGATATCCGGATCTAGAATGAATTGTTTGTTCATATTAGCGCTATAAAATCTTAAAATTTCAGGATAAAAGCCAATAACACGTATATCTTTGACGCTGCGTTTCAGAAATAATTTAGGATTTTTTACCTTAGATCTTATAACTAATATATACCTTTTTGGAGTCTATTTTTCCATTTTTGTGAATACAGGAGTCCATTTTTTAAAAATATCCCTTTATTAATATAGAGTAAAAATCCCTTAATAAATATTGAGTCCGGCCTACAGACAGACTGTCAGAAAGACAGACAGACAGACAGACATTGCAAATCCAATAGCTCCTTTAGTTAATAATATAATTTTTCTTAAGCATTAATAACTAAAAACAAGGAAGAGTATGAATTAAGAGTAATGTCATTAGGAATACAAACGAAGCAGAAATAAGAAGTGATGAACAGAAAAATACAACAAATATTAATGTGTATACTAATATATTTTATGAACAAAAAAACACAAATACAGTGCAATGTCAACTTGACAATCAATCAAATAGAGATCGTAAGAACTTAAGCCAATTAATTAATTATGTAAAGCAACAAAGAGATGTCGAAATTGTAAAATGTATATAAAAGTTCAAATTCAAAATGAATCCGCAAAAATGGTTGGAAATTTTCGAACATACAGCAGACCTTAATGGAATTCCTGAAAAAGATTTTGCACACATAATATGATTAAGAATGGATCATTTTAAACATCAAAATATTAGTCATTGTATACTAAATATAAAAATTGTGATTTCGATATATTTAAAAAGAGAATTTTGTGAAGAGTTTAATAATGAAATTTATAGAGTGAAAGTTTTTAAAAAATTAGAAAAAATGACAACAAAGGACTTCAATGGTATCGAAAAATATGAGGTAAAAAGTAAAGAATTGCTGGAAGAGTGCGGTGATATATCTCCTGGTATAGGCTTATATCTTATGAACTCTAAGCTTCATCCTAAAGTACAGCTTATTATCGCTCCTTCATTTAGTGATCACAGTCTTACCATTGAGTCAGCAACGAATAAACTGATGACAATGGAGTAAGTCAACTCAATCACTTCGGTATTACGGATAAAACTCAGCTTTGTATTTTTATACATAGATTATCGATAAAAGTTGAAAATGTATGAGCTTTATATGAATAATAAGTTATATATGTTACTCACTATACTTACATAAGTTATATAAATTCTGGTAATGATACGAAAGTAAGATTTCGGTTATAGTGGTAAGTGTGGCCACTTTAAGTGGAGACAACTGATTATTAATTCTATATAAACACTTAAAAATACTATAATAATTACAAATACATTAAAAATAAGTTAAAAATACAATAATATCTTTATAATAAAATGCCAAAACCAAAAAAAGTTTAAAAATTATCAAATTATTATATGCTATCAATGGTGGCCTCACTTACTACCACAACCAAGATTTGATAAAACGCATGCGTGCGTAAAACATGCGTTTACAATGTTTTATATGCAAATTTGTTGTGTTATTGTTTGGCTTATCATTAATTAATTATTGATAATTAATTGACAATTAAACAATTAAACTTTTTGTGCAAAATTTGTTATTTTAAATACTTAAACCTTATAAGGTTTCATCGAAAATTAAAAACTGATTAATAAAACTGTTATAAATCGTACTGAAGTCAGTGTTTCAAAAAACATTTCATTGACATTTCATAACAATTTATTGACAAAATTAAAAGTTTTGGCGTAAAAACATTAACTTTTTATCAGTCATTTGTTAACGGATTTCAATCATTAGAAAAGCTAATTAATAAAAATTGTTTTAATGATATTGAATGCAATAAATTATTGAAAAACTGCTGTAATTTTACTGATTGTGCGAAACCGTGTTTTTTTGAAGAAAAAAGAGATTCATTTGAACGAAAAATTGTGTAAATCGAAATTCAGTGAGTGTTTATGTTCAGCTATCGATTAAAAACTATTCCGATTTAAATGAAAAATTTAATTTCAATGAAAAATGATTCACAATGGATGACAATTTTTAATAATCTATAATTTATATTTTTATTAATTTTTGTTATCTGAATTTTTCATAAATTAATTTAAGAGGTTTTTGGTTACCGGTTGGGTATATATTGGCTCTCAATTACCGGGTGGGTCGCAATTACCGGGTGGGTCTCAATTACCGGGTGTGTCGCAATTACCGGGTGGGTCTCAATTACCGGGTGTGTCGCAATTACCGGGTGGGTCGCAATTACAGGGTGTGTCGCAATTACCGGGTGGGTCGCAATTACCGGGTGTGTCGCAATTACCGGGTGGGTCGCAATAACCGGATGGGTCGCAATTACCGGGTGGGTCGCAATTACCGGGTGGATCACAATTACCGGGTGGGTCGCAATTACCGGGTGGGTCGCAATTACCGGGTGGGTCGCAATTACCGGGTGTATGGCAATAACCGGGTGGGTTGCAATTACCGGGTTTATCACAATTACCAGGTGGGTCACATTTACCAAGTGAGTCGTAATAGCTGGATCAGTCACAAATAACGAAGATAATAAATCACAATGTGATTTGCATTTACTGGACGGTTATAATTACTGTTTGAGACAAAATTAGCGGTAAGATCGAATAGATAGTTTATCAAGGTTTAAGATTGTTAGACACAATGTCAAACAATAATAATACAAATCGATCAAGAAATGCATAATATCAAAGGAGATGGCGAGAAAATGAAACTGAACAACAAAGAGAATCTAGGAGATTAGTAAATGCCGAAATGGTCAGAAGATGGCGTGACAGTCAAACTGAAGAACAAAGACAATTAAGAATATCAGTAGACGCAGAAAGGGTAAGAAGATGGCGTGAACATAAAATACCGGAAAGAACTTTGCATAAAGCAGCGACCATGAGTGATTCGTATCAAGAACCAACATATTTTGATATTGGAAATTTAAATATTGAATGCAATCATTGTCATGCTTTACATTTTTCCACAGAAAAAGCTGCAACACTTCATAATTGTTGGCACAATAGAAAGGTAAACATATCCACTCAGAATGATAGATACCCTGAAGAATTTAAAAATCTTTTAACCAAAAATAGTGTTTTAAGTGAAAACTTTCATAATAACATAAGAAGTTATAATAGTGCAAATGCTTTAGCTTCTTTTAATGTTACGTGCCCAGAAAGATATGATGGACGTGGACCATATTTTTTTAAAATTCAAGGACAAATTTATTATAAAGCAAGAACAAACATCGAAACAACTACCGAACCAACTTACGCTCAACTATATGTACTAGATCCAAGTGAAGCTGTTGAACGACGTCTTTCACGTAATGAGAATCAAAATTGTGAAAGAGAGATAATGGAGTTAATTGATAGAGTTTTGCGAAATATTAATCCTTTTATAAACGCATATAAAACATTAGGTGAAAAAGAAAGAGAACAGGAAACTCTAAGACATGGAAGTGACACAAGAAATGAAATTCGTTTGTATTTTGCAAAACTAAATGAATCAAATAGAAGGCGTTATAACTGTCCTAACGTAGACAAAATTTCAATTGTATTCACTTCAGAGGAAGATGGTGAACCACCATCTGATATCAAATTATCAATTTTTCCTAGAAATTCAAATGACTTAATTAACCTTTTCCAAACAAATCCACTTATTGATCCTTTTGTTTTTGTATTGTTTTTTTCACATGGGGATTTAGGATGGCGAGAAAATATGCCACATAATACTGAATTTTCAACAAGCAGAAATAATAAAGTAACTTTAATGGAATTTTATTCTTATAAACTAGCGATTCGAAAAAATATGTTTAACCCTTTACATCATGGTAGTAGGTTATTTCACCAATATTTGTGTCACGCTTATGTAATGACAGAAAGTTATAGATTAAAATGGCTTAGAAATAATCAATCAGAATTGCGAGTGGAAAATTATCAAGGGTTAAATGATTATGTAACAAACTATTCAGATGAACATAATGTCAGGATTGGAAAATGTGTAATTTTATCATCTTAATTTTCAGGTAGTAGAAGGAATATGCAAGAAATTATCAGGATGCAATGGCAATAGTTAGAAAATTTGAAAACCTGATTTGTTCATTACATTTACTTGCAATCCTAACTGGCCAGAAATAATAAGAGCTTTAGAAATAAATCAATATCCATCAGAAAGACCTGATTTAATAGCGAGAATATTTTATCAAAAGTTCGAAGAGTTTTTGCGTTTAATAACTGTTGAAAAAATTTTTGGAACAGTTATTACATATGTCTACACAATTGAATTTCAAAAAAGAGGACTTCCACATTGCCATTGTTTATTTACATTGCAGGATAAGTTTTTAACTCCAGATGCAATTGACAATGTCGTAAATGCTGAAGTCCCATCAGAATCAAATCCAGAGTTGCGGGCATTGGTATTAAAACATATGATTCATGGTCCTTGCGGGAGCTTTAATCAGAATTCTGTTTGTATGGTGGGAGGTAAATGCAGTAAAGATTTTCCTAAATTGTTTTGCAATGAAACAATTTCTAATGTTAATGGCTATCCAGTTTATAGAAGACGGGATAATTCTTCGGAAAATATATTAAAAAGTAATTTGCCTATACACAATGGATTTGTTGTACCATATAATCCTTATTTACTTTAAAAATTTAATGCGCACATTAATGTCGAAATATGCACTTCATTTGTCGCCGTTAAATATCTTTATAAATATATTCATAAAGGCCATGATAGAGCTCATATTGAATTACGAACTATTACAACAAACACTAATAGTGTAGTTGTCTATGATGAAGTTTCTGATTATTTGGATACCAGGTATGTTAGTGCTCCTGAAGCAGCTTGGCGAATATTTTCAAAACAATTACATGGAAACAAACACACTGTGGTCTTATTACCACTTCACTTACCACTAGAACAACAAATTTATTTTAGAGAAGGAGAGGAAGAAAATGCTTTAAGAAGAATAAGACAAAAATCATCAAAATTTTTAGAATATTTAAATCTTAATGAAATAGATGAAAGAGCAAGATCAATATTATACCATAATATACCAGAATTTTATACATGGAATGATTCGCAAAATAAATGGAATAGGAGAGTAAGAAAGCATGACACTATTGGAAGATTAGTTGCAGTTTCTCCAAGAAATAGTGAATTATATCATTTACGATTAATAATTGTTCGTTTTACTTGATTTATATCATTTAATGATATTTTAACAGTAAATGGTCATATTTGCTCAACATTTAAAGAGTCAGCAAAATTACGAGGTATCTTAAAAACAGACGATGATTGGGAAATATGTTTAAATGAAGCAAACGAATGGATGATGCCAATTCAATTAAGAAATTTATTTATAACAATTTTAATTCATTGTGAACCAACTGATCCTTTAAATTTATGGTCTAAATTTAAAATTATTATGATGGAAGACTTAATACGTGAAAACTCACTTGAGGTTGCAGAATGCAAATGTCTGAAATATATACAGTCTTGCCTTATAAAAGAATGTTCATCTTGCGAAAAGCAAGGTTTACCTATTCCAAATGAAGAAATAAGTGAATTACTTAATGAAGTAAATAATCAGCAAATTTTAATGGAATTTAAAACAAAAGGTGATGAAATGAGGTCAAAACTTAATTCTATGCAAGAAATAGCTGCTAAATGGATAGTTGATGCTTCATTACATAACAGCGCAAAAAAAATATTTTATATTGATGGACCAGGTGGATCTGGAAAAACATTTCTATATGAAACATTATTTTATTATCTTAGAGGTAGAGGTAAAAATGTTATGACACTTGCATACACTGGCATTGCTGCAATATTACTACCATATGGAAAAACATGCCATACTGCTTTTAGGATTCCATTGCAGTTAACCAATATCTCCACTTGCAATTTAAGCAAAAACGAAAAAATAATTATTAAAAACTGTGATGTAATTATTTGGGATGAGATTTCAATGGTGAGAATACCTATACCAGATCCTTACCTCACTAATAACATCGTTCAAGAAATCTTTGGAACAGAGATTTCTTTAGAAAATTCTGGTGATTTTAGAAATTTTGCAATTCTTTGTCCACGAAACGACCATGCAAATAAAGTAAATGAGGAAGTATTAAAGAGGCTTTCTGGTGACAATAGAGAATATTTGAGTATTGATTACGTTAAAGTAAATGATTATGATAAGAGGAACAGTCTGGAGGCCAATATTACAGCATCGGTAAATTTTCCAGTAGAATTTTTAAATACAATGAATCCTATTGGATTACCTCGACATTCTTTAAATCTGAAAATAGGAGCAACAGTTATGCTTTTAAGAAATTTATCCATCGCAAACGGGTTGTGTAACGGCACTAGACTTATAATTAAACAATTAAAACCAAATTTAATAGACGTTGAAATAATAACAGGAGCACATAAAGGTGAACGTCATTTTATTCCAAGGATAACAGTTTCAACTGAAAACGATCCAAAATATCCTTTTTCTCTATGCCTTCATCAATTTCCAGTGAAGTTGGCTTATGCAATGACAATTAACAAAAGTCAAGGTCAAACTTTAGAGAAAGTTGGAATTTTATTAAATGAACCTGTATTTGCTCATGGTCAACTTTACGTTGCATTTTCTAGAGCGAGACGTGCTGAAAATGTTAAAGTACAAATACTTCACGAAACACCTGATTCTCCAAATTCTACGGATAATATAGTTTACAAAAGTATCTTAAATTAATTAGCTTTCGAAACAGATTAATAAACCACGATTTATATAATTTTATTCCAAGGATAACTATAACCCCCTCTGTACCTGTAACCCCCTCTGTACCAGTAACCCCCGCTGTAACTGTAACCCCCTCTGTACCTGTAACCCCCGCGGTAACTGTAACCCCCGCGGTAACTGTAACCCCCGCGGTAACTGTAACCCCCGCGGTAACTGTAACCCCAGCGGTAACTGTAACCCCCGCGGTAACTGTAACCCCAGCGGTAACTGTAACCCCCTCGGTAACTATAACCCCCGCGGTAACTGAAACCCCAATTAAATGTTATCCAGCGGTAACTGAAAACTTATAATTTCTAATTAGTTGTTTAGTTCTGTAAAATGTAATAAAATAATTGAATTTTATAACTTATAACAATTTTTACGAATAATTTGTATTGAATTTTTTCAAAAATTAGTTATTGTATATACTGTATATATTTTAAAAATTATTTTTATGTAAATATAAAAATTGTATTAACTTGCGAAAAAATTTTTTTCGCGGGTCTCTAGTGTACATGTTAGTTGTGAAAGACGCGTGAAAGCGATCGTTTGATCGTAAATCATAATATGATTTAATAATGAAACGATTTTAATAAAGAGTTGTCTATTATTTATTAATTTATTTAATTTTTAATTAAATAAAGAGATATGTTTAAAGGATTATATTTATCCTAATAACTAAATATAACGTTATATTATAAATGAATAGTGTTTTAATTGGCTGAGCAGGCATTTAGGAGAAAACCGCGTGTTATGATTGGATGGTTTGTTAACGGCGCTTATGTACGATTGGTTGGTTAACAGTAATATTGGGGTTTAAGCTCTTTTAACGGAGAGATTACGCGTTAAATACCGGCATTCGGTTTAATTCTGTGTTTGGCGCGTAACAATAAAAAATATTATTGCTTCGGTTCGGTTGTTATTTCCGTTTCCATTCAAAAAAGAATAATAATAAGTTCAATAATTTTCTTTTATAATTTATTTTTTATTCAGTTTTTAAATATATATAAATAATTAATAATACGACAAGTTAGTTTTGTTAAACAATATCATATTTCTAGTAAAATAAAAACTAAAAACTTTTAATTTTACTTTTAAAAGTAAAATAAAACACCTTTATCATTCAATATTCTTTGCTAGTCATGTCAAACTGGATTAAAAACTTGAAAAATGAGATGGGATGCAGGTATTGTTATAAGCCAGTTGAACCAATTTTTAATATGTAAACATTAATTAAGCCAAAAAGTTAAGATATCTATCTTCAAGTCAATTTTTGTACCAAATCTTACCTATGGTCATGTATGTTAGCTAATTACCGATAGAAATAGATTGATTGTACAAGCGGAAGAAATAAGAATACCCCTACGATGTGAGGGACTCATTCTGATAGATAGATTGCAAATCTTTCATATTAGACAGAATCATAAAGCTGAACCGCTACTTTTAATTTGTAAACAAAAATAGTGATAGTCACTGATAAAGTTCATAATTTATTAAAAAACGAATTATTATATGTTTCCATTTTTTGTTTTAATAATAATTATTAAATACATGTTTGAGATAGTTTTATTTTTATTAATAGTACATAAAATTTAATTGAAATTTAACGCATTTTTAATATTGAAATCGGAAAATAATTGATATAAACATCAATTGAAAAATAGAAATTTAAATGTAATTGAGATAAAAATTAAATAAAAATTAATTTTAAATACAAAACAAAAATAATTTTAATTTTGAAAAACAAAATAAAAATTAAATTAAACATATAACTATAGGCCAGTGTTGGCCGTTCTAAACATGACGCCTAAATGTCGCGTTTTTTATAAGCTTATTTGTTTCATTATGTAACTAAAT
>JAQGAW010001922.1:0-16908 GCA_034698025.1 Phthiracarus crinitus
TTTTACAAAATTTTCCATTTGTTAACTTCTTAGAAACAATTTATGACAGAGTTCTTGAAAAATTGATAAATTTTGAAGGGTATTTTAATTAGAATAAAAATTCATTCTGTTTCAAAAGTGCTAATAAAATAAATAAAATTTATTTTAAAAATTATTTTAAATTTGTCTTTTATTAAATAAATAAGTATTTTGATCTAAAACCTTTCAAATTTTGATTTATATACGAAAAAATATAGTTTTTATAGCTTTTATTATTTTCCTGATTTCCCGCCCGTTTATTCCACTTTTTAGTCCCTGTTTTTCACATCCTTACTCATCGGATTTGAACGATAATATTTTGGCCTTCGGACCAAAAATTAAAAAAAAAAAATTTTTTCCATTTTTTTCTCAACAAAAGTCTAAACCACGCTCCCTCGAAAAACTGGACGAATTTAAACGATAATTTTTTGAAATTTTGGCCAAAATTTAAGGGCGCCACAAAATCTCATCGGTTTTGATGCACAATATTTTTACATTTGACTAAAAATTTTTAAAAATTATCAAATTTTTCTCTTCCTTGAATTTTCCCAATTTATGATGGGTGTGGTCGAATTTTCAAAATTACTAGGGGAGTCATCTCTGGGCTGCACCCCTCTTGTGTAACTATGGTTAAAACAATTAAAACGATAAAACGAAACAATTTATTTGTTATTTCGATTAAAATACTTTGGCTTATGTTTGCAGCTCTAGTCGATTAAAAAACTGGAAAAATAATTTGTCAATAGTAGAGCACAATAGATTAAATAAGTTTTAATAACAATACATAAAAATTGTTAAATATTATATACTTTATCGAAAATTTTGTTTAAATTAACATTTTATAATACTTTACAGAAAAAAAATTGGTGTTTGATAAATACAAATTAAAACAATTCACTTTACTCTTATCACTGTAAGACTTTTATATTGTTTTCAAATTAGATATTTAACAATAATAATCAAAACCCATATTAAATTGGAAACTCTTTCTTAGAAACTTAGAAATGGATTGGTTTTACAAAAAAAAATCGCTTAGTTTACAGTAAATTCATTATTCTTAAGGACGGACAACGTAATCGTGTTTTTTAAAATTAATAAAAATATTTTCATACACTAAGTTGACATCAAATTATAAAATCAATAACAAATTTATTTATAACTTAAACCGAAGTTTTTTATGTATTTTTTGTTCATATTCATGGCTAGACTGGATTTATGATAGCTTATGATAGTTTTGATTTCTACACATAAAAAGTTAACAAAAAATTGCAAAATTTTTTTCCTTGTAATGATATTCTATTGTGTTTGTGTTACGTATAGCGAGATATGATGTTTAATGAATTGTTCAGTCAATGCGATTAATTTGTTCGTTCATCTGTTTATCGTCTTCCTGTATATCTCTCATGTCATCGACACCCATATCGTAATGCTGATCATCACTGAGATCATCCACAGCTTCCGCTGGTATATCCTCGTCTCTCACTTCGATCATGTCCTCATCGTCTTCGTCGTCAATTTTAACGGGCATATCGTCAGCAGTAAATTGTGAGCTTTCGCTCGCCTTTACAATACTTATTGTTGGCGTTTCATTTTTAGTAGAATCAGTTTTCGTTTCACTTTTATCACTTTCTTTTGTTGGCTCTCTCTTCTCATTACTCTCAATAACTATCTCTTCTTCTTTTACCGCTTTATCCGTAGATTTTTTTGTTGGTTCCTAAATAATAAAAAAAATCACTTTAAGTAAAATGAAATGTATTTTTAGAACTCTTATTCTTCAGATTCATTATTATGTTATTATGGGTTTAACTTTATTTTTTCGGGTAACAATTTTATTGATTTTGGTGAGCTATAAAAACTAAAGTAAATGCTGTAATGATTTTTTGGCATTACAAGTATAATTCCTAAAAATATTTTTACAGTTATGTTTACGATAACATAACTGTATGAATACAGTGTATTCAATACACTTCTGATTTAAGCTTTTAATTTACTTGTTTGCTATCAACGATTTGTTTGCCATCTGTCGATTCGTCGTATCCATCAATTGGTTTTATGTTTGTTTCCTTTTCGCTGTATCGCGATATGGATTCGGGTGGAGTGAGGAAAACAACGGGTGGCTCTTCATCGCTATCACTGAACTGTTCGGGTTCGTACACAACTAGCGGTAATCGACCAAATTCTTCTGCCGTTAACTTTTGATCTCCTTTACAAACAAATCAAATTAATTGAAATCAAAATG
Organism: Phthiracarus crinitus; assembly: GCA_034698025.1. Taxonomy (NCBI): domain Eukaryota; kingdom Metazoa; phylum Arthropoda; class Arachnida; order Sarcoptiformes; family Phthiracaridae; genus Phthiracarus; species Phthiracarus crinitus. The sequence goes on from JAQGAW010001922.1 coordinate 2,258, forward strand.
AATTTTTGAACAAAATAAAACTTGTTTTTAGCGAGTTATCAATCATTAAATGAACTAAAATGATATTTGTTTATGAACCATGAAATATTGTGTTGGAATAACAATATAGATATTCTGCACATTACCGTTACTTTACTTTACCTTAAGCTTTCGAGTCTCAGATTATTAAAACATAAAACATATTACAGCAATATTATTGTTATTCAATTCTAAAAAGTAAATGATATTATTAAGTCAAACACAATATTTTGGTAATTTTTTGTTAGTAATAAATGTATGGATTGGTGTATATTAACTTTGATACATATTCACTGTCATTAACATTTGTACCGCTGATGACGAATCTGTTATATAAATTTATTATCACTTAAAAGAAAAGTTTTCGAGTCAACGATACATCGCTCTTATCTATAGCAACAGAAACTTTTAGAAAGTAATATATAATACAATACTGTATTAAGTACAGTACTGACTCGTGAGCGTGAATAGTACTGTACAGTAACAATAAAAGGAAAATACAATATTCGTTGTGTTCTACATCTTTAAACAGTATGTGATTGCTTTGTTATGTAGAGTTTAGACCCTAACAATTCAACCGTAATTATCAATCGAAGCAAAGCGAAAAACTTATTTAGTGATAGTACAGTACACCACCAGTAGAATGTTTCGCATATACAGAAGTACAGTATATTACAGTACATTACAGTAACTGTATTCTCCATTTGAAGGGTTAATCGAATTGTCATCACTCGGTGTAATGTTTCGCTAATTTTACACACTTTGTGTTCGCCAATCTCTACAAACAAAACACTAACAATCTAGTCGTTAACGTCTGCCAACAAATCAGAAATAAAAATCTATTGAAATGATCCAATATATTTTTCCAAATTTACTTTGATTAATATAAAAATTTTCTTTTCTTATCTCGTGTTAGCCTTAATTCGTTTCTATATATATCTGTTAAATTTATAATTGTCAAGAATGGAGTTCATAACCGAAGCAATTTATTTAACTCACTTATTCTCTTTAAATGCACATATGTATGAAAATTATTGAATCGTATGACACGGAAGATAAATTCATTAAATAAATGACTCCGTTATATATCCGAGAGAGAAAGAAAATGCTTTATACTTAACTTTACTCGTCAGTCATAAATTGAATTGACTTAAACTATATTGTGTTCAGGACTTAAAATCGATGCGTTTCTTTTCTTTATTTTATAAAAGTATATCAAACTATTCGTTAATCATTTCTTTTTTTAATTAAAGAACGCTTTATTTTAATGAATATTAAACTAAAAATGTTTAGGTGAACATCATGTTAATGTTGGAATTTTATTATTTTGCAAAATATGCAAAACAAAATAATTTAAATCTACTTTATTGGCATATTTTACACGCTCGGTATATGCTCTGCTGAAACTAAAATTGTTTCAAGATTTGTTGAATTTTAGAAAAAAATTTACATTAAACCAAAAAATAAAAACCAATTTGTATAAATTATGCAAAGAAATTTTTTCTTTTCAGTAAATCGCGCTTTTTATATTAAAATGTTATGTAAAACAAGCATAAAAACCAAATGTTTTTTACGTTTTATTTCAATGAATGCGTGATTATTACAGGTTATAGTAATTTGAGCTTTGAATTAATGATAAATTACAAGTACTGTACATCAATAAACATGTCTGTCTACCGATAGTAACTGATTAAGCATACAATATATTAAAAACTTTAAAATGTTTTCTCTTTCCTTAAGTTTAAAGCCATCTTAAGAGAAAAGATTTCTGACAAACTTATTTGTTATACAACTTTAAGTAAAGTGTTCGTCTATTTTCCGTGAGTTCTCAATGTTAAAACGATAATCGATACACTTTAACTTAAATCGTAGTGTTTTTTTCTTTATATTTTTTGATATAAAAAATAAAGTTTAAAAAAATAAAAAATGGTTTAACTTATGCTTCCATGAATTTTTCATATTATGTAATATGAAACTTTATGTGATATAATAGTGCTAAGAAATTGCCGACATATGATGTTATTTTACAATAGTTATACAAAAGTGAGAAACATTTTTGACTTAAAAATGGAATAAAAAAAACTAAAATAAAAATCATTGGAGTAACCAATTATTTTTTACAGTAATATTTTATAGTTTGTGAAGCTTTTTACTCATCAAACACGAGTAAAGCATTAGAATTTTACTTTAAAAATTATAATTTTTAATCGCACATTCAGTATCTCGAAGTTAAAAATATATGTATATTCAATTAAAAATTCCAAGGCTTTCTAAAAAGTTTGAGTCAAAAGATTTGTTAAATGTTTGTGGCATTTTTATTGCGTATATTAAGAACTCTGCGTATCAATTCTGAAAAATTATTCAGTGTGTGTGATGAGCATATCTGGTTATAATCAATAAGGAAGTGTTTGCTATAAAGCATATAAAAAAATTTCTCCTATGATTATAATGTTTTTCTATTGTCCAACACAACGCAATATTCGAAGAACTAAGTGCAATATATCTATGTTTAGTCAAGCCTTACTTAAATGCCATAAGTTAACTGACGCACACATAGACCACATTCTGTTCTCAAATTCATTTTATTATAATAATCTTTTCTATTGATATATATCTTTCGCTACAATTAAATTAAGTTTCGCTTAATGAAACACATTTTTATTGCACACTTGCCATAGATTTAAATAAAATAAGTAAAAAATAAGATTCCGAGCCAATATGTAGTGACAGTGGCATTCATGTAAACAGCATTGCATTCTAAATGTAAAGAGATTTAGATGAAACGGGTGAACGGTTAGGAGAAGTCCGTATAGTCTGTACATTAAATTCTGGAGACCTTTAAGTTATTGAAACACATTTTCGATTTGATGCAGTGAAAGGTGCATTCGCGCGAACAAACGAGCGAAATCATTGTGCAAAAAATATAAGATGAAAAAAACACAAATGGATCAAATCAAATAACTTAGAGATATATATAAATTCTTTAAAAGTAATAATAATATACTTCAAAGTTAGTATAAAATAGTGGAAAGAATATGGGACTGAAAATGTCTTTACAGTATGAAGTAATACAATAGCACTAAATAGAGTGAGAATTGAATTTTTACTTGAATGCCAGAAGTAATGGTTACTTTTATAATAGTCGTGATAATATTGTTTTTCTCTCCGATAGCCAAAAAATATTGAATTTAATGTACTGAATGTGAATTCGAATTAAATTCTGTTTTTTACTAGTGATTAGAGTTCGATATATTTTGTAGTAAAGATTACGTGCATCGGTGTTGGATATCATGAACTAAAAACAGATCGATTATAATGTAATGAACAAAACTGACTTATTTTAAGCAAATATCAAGTCTATACTGTAAATAAACATATAAAGAAAATATTAAAAATAACTATTAGTTAAAGAAAATAGTGAAGAATATAAACGAGATTAAAACAAAATAAGTTATTGTTTTTTTACTCAAGTTATTTCATATTGAATTTAATGGATGGATATAAGGGTTAAACAAATTCAATAATATTAGTTTCTGTGACAACAAAATTCAATACATGAGCGATATATAGCTTACGTTAGGATGAAATTTACTCAAATCACACACATCTTATCATTGGCGAGTGAGGAGAGTCTACATTACTTCTCCAAACTCTCTCTTTACTGAGAACGTAGATTTTTTTCTCTTCTTAGAGAAATATTGATTTAGAAATGTGACCAAAAAAATACAAACAAAAAAAACAAATTGATGTCTCACTTATTGATGAACTTTGTTTATGTAAGTTATTTAAGTTACTTAAAACATGATCGCGTTAATATGTGAATATATTTAAAATGCTTTTAAAAGATTAATGGTTTACTCGTTTACATTTTTATTAATATATCTAAACAGATAGGTTAATATAAACGGATTTGAAGCCTAAGCATAATCTATTAAGAATATATATTTGATTCTGTTCTCTAGTTCTCTATAGGGAGTAAAAAATTGAGTTCAATAAAGGACATCGAGAAAAGGAAACTAATATGAAAGTAGAAATAAGCCAGTAGTCAATTCTGTGCAACATTCAGTTATTATGAATAAGACAATTTTGATTGTCATGTCTATAATTCAGAACAGAATATATTTTATGTTTATGTATGCATATATGAATAAATTTCAAAAATGTTCATACATTTCTACTTTTTTGAAAGCAATATAATGCATGTTTTGTCTAATTTACAATTACTTTTGATATAATATCATAAGAATTGGAACAAATAGTTTAGACAAGAATTTGTTAAATTATTTTAAAAAATAATGAACTTATTATTTTTTTAAATTTTATAAGATTAGTTAAATTTCTTACCATTAATATCCGCTTTTTGAAAGTTGGTTTTGTGTTCTTTGCCATCGCTGGCAGCAAATTCTTCGAATTCAATAACACCATCAGAATTTTGGTCAAATGCGTCAAATGTTGGGTAATCCGTGGATGAGAAAACTATTTCCTCTGTGGACACCAAACTTGGCTTCTCTTTACTCTGATGTATGCTTTTCTCAACAGTTATTGTTGCAACTGTTAACAGTTTGCCATCAACTGGTTTCTTATCATCGCGTGTGTTAGGTATGGGAACACCATATGATAATGTGACGAACACTGCAGCCAATATAATTAACTGCATATTTTATAATTACAGTCAATAAAATATAGAATAAAAAATAAGTTTAATTAAAAAATGTTTTAAATTGGGTTTAATAAACGTTCTCAAAAAATCAGTTTCAGTTATAATTTAACTATAATTATAGCTGAAAACAGAAATATAAGTGTTTAGTTATTATGGTGCGGTTTTCAATAAAACCTCTACTGTTGTATATATAACATGTAACGCTAGCTATGACTTCTTTACAGTTGTGTAGAAAACTTCTTCACTGGTGTGCGTAACGTTAGCTGTTTCGCTGTTTCGAGAGACGCACTCACTCACACTCACACCGGTTTACAGCAGCACCAGAAAGAAACAGTTTCTATAGTTACCGCTACTCTTGATTCCCACTATACTTTTACATTTAATAGCTCTTCTTGTTGTGTTCACTTTATTTGCGATTGGCATTGCAATTGCAATTTAGTGAGCATTTGTTATTAAGAAAAAGAAGCACTTTTTCTTAAATTGACCTTCACTTGAAAACTGGTTTATGTTAGCGGTATATTCTAGTGATATCAAACATTTTTTACGACAGACAGTTCTACTGTAATAGTTATTATAAAGTCGTTTAGTCAATAACTATTTAGTCAAGTTTTTTATTTTACTGGATATACCAATGCGTGCGTAACTATTTTGGAAATTTTGTAGAGGAATCGAGAAGCACTTGCTTATTCACAAAGCGTAGAAAATTTATTTTTATAGCATTTTTACCATATATGATATGATATCTATGAAATATGCATCATATATCGCTAACACTTTTTTCCAAAAACTACAGTAAGTTAATATATACACATATTGTTTGCATTGCCTTCACGTAACTCTAAATAAATAACTAAACTTAAATTTTTAAATTTTTAAAATTTTTACTACTTTTAAATGTATTTCTATTTGAAATTAGCTTATATGAATCATTATACAGTATTACTTTTGTATTATATTGTATATTGATCTTCAATTTGAGAAAAATTTTAAAATCGCTTTCTTAATCAACAAAAACAAGGCTAAATGAATTATTAAACAGATAAACTATATATATATAGAATTTTAAATAACTGATAAAATGTTATGTATTAATTATTTTAGTTTATAAAAGATATATCTATAATAAATGAAAAAACTGTCTGTCCTTCAAAAATCTATTATTAACATTAACCCTTTTATTTGTTTCATTAAAAATAAATTCAATTTTATGTTTAGTTGGTGTTTCAATTCAAATTATTATTTTCTCGAATATATAGCCAATAGCTATAAAACAAAGTTGAAAAAATAATATAACGTTAATTGCTTAAATCTCTGTCTCTGAAATTGAACTCAGCTTTAATAGAATTTGATTTTTTATCTGATGGATGAAAAATAAATTTATTTAATGCTTTGTTTAAAATAAAAAATGAAATCTTCATTTTGGAGTAATAATACATTTAATTGTGTGCTTAAGATCCTTCATGTTAGAAAAGATGATACGGTCTGCATCTGTGTGTTGTGTTGACTTACAGTACAAATACCGTACATTCTGAACCTTATAAATGAAATGCGGAACTTTTAAGAAAACAAAGAAAGACAGATTTTATTTTTCACTTCACACGCAAGTGAATATCAGTTTTTTGTTTGTATTAAGTCTTATTGTTGAAGCATTTGAAAAATAAAATAAAATAATGTATTTCTTATATTGAAAAGCTACTCATTCATAAAAGTGATGCACAGAGAAAATAAAAAAATTACAAACAATTGAAAACTAAAGTTTTTTCTTTAATTTTAAACTTTTTATTAACTTATTTTCTTTAATATTAATATTTAAATAATTTCTCTCAGTTTTTATTATCTTTTATTTGTGTTTATGAACTAGTTTAATGTTTAATGTAGTTTAGCTTATTATTATTTTTTGCTTAAATTTATTTTGTACTCAAAACTAGTGCTATCGTAAGCATGGAATAAATTGAATATATTTCTATGTTTTAATTAATATTTCTTCCATTACAGTGCTTTGTTTTTTTTTTGCATCTGTGAGAAAAATAAAATAATTTTAGCCGAAGTAATCTTAAAAATTAAATCGAGTAATTGCAACGTAAAAAATACTTCAACTGCAAAAGAATAGAAATAACCTCATTAGATATCATTAATCGATATCAAGATATTTTTGGACAAAAAACATTTATTTTATTGCTAATTTATTTTGGTATATAATTGCTTCCTAATTATAGACCGAAAATATATAATTATAGAAAAAATTATTCTTGTTTTAATCATTAAATTAAGTTTTATAGAAAATTTGCTCGTCGTTTGTTCTTTATTGCCTGAATTTTAATGAATTTAAAACTTCTTAAAAGTTTGAATCAATCATTTGTGTCTAATTTGCTTTGAAAGCTAATATTTTTATGAGTTCGCTCGAAACTGATGAGACTAATGTGAATATTATGGGATATATAAATGAATAACGAATCTGCACAAAAATTTTATTATATTTTGAATTAATTTAATAAATTTTTTGTCTTTAAAATATGTGGTAAAATATGAAATGTTTTTAATCATATATGGTTTTATGTTAATTAATAATCTTTTTTTAAAATATAATCATAAATATAAATTGATACATAAAATTTAAATTATATTTGAAAAATATAACTATATAGTAGATTATAACTTACTATATTTGTAACAAATATTTTATTTAACACAAAAACATAGATAAAATTGTTAATTTTTAAAAAAACATTTACATTGTTATCATACAAAGTAAATTTATTTTTATAACTTTAAAATGCAAGAAATTTTATTAAGACTGGAGAAATACATATTAGTGCCCATTTTTGTATTGAAATTTATTTTTATAGTACTCCTTAAAGATTGAAAATTCATTTGTTTTCAAAATAATAAAGAGTTTTAGATTTTTAATCTAAAAATAACTGATAGTTAAAAAAATTTGATTAAATTCTTTCAAACTATAAAATGATTTAAACTTTAGTTATGAGTAAAATAGAATTATTTTTTAATGAACGATTCGATTATTTAACAGAATAACAACAATTTGATTAATAAATACCATTTTTGCAAAATATATTATTTAGTAAGTAATGTCAAAACTATGTAAATAATATGATTAATTCGGTAAACATTCTCTATAATATTTATGTGGTTAGTTTATAGTTGAATAAATTACCACAATTATTTGACAGCTGCTGCAGTAAACTATTCTCAAAAATTCCTAAAATCCAAGTGTGAACATTGAAACATTGAAACAATTCAGAATTAGTATGTCAATGGCAAATCAAACACTTTTCACTACAATTGTGTACCACTTGTACGCACTATCAAAACGTGTGATCATTTTTATTTATTTATTATGCAATTTCAAAGTGTTATAAATATTTTTAACAAATCATTAAATTGCGACCAATAAAATATTTTTTTTAGATCAAAAGAAATATATAAAATTAAATATGGATTAAAAATAAATAATTAGTAAACAAAATTGCTAGTCTTATTTTAATAAGCTTATTATAATAGAGTTTCTGCAAACTAAATTTCAATGGTACGTGTCGTTACTGGAATTCACTATTCATCTAGTTTTTAAATTAATAATAAACAAGATATTTAGATAAAATTAGTTTTAATGTAATATATGGTATACTGAAATGAAGAAATGAAAAGCACTAATGTTTACAATAATTGTGATGATTTAAAATTCTTGCTTAAAGATTCGTTTATTATTTGACTAACGTTGAAATAATTTTAGTTACAGTAAGTTGTTTTAGTCTTAAAATAATGAATAACAAGTTTGTTTCAATTAACAATCTATTATCAAATTTTTCGGCTTTTTTAAGCTATCAATAGGTTTTACCAATTTATTTAAATAGTCTATATATGAATAGTGTTCGATATACTCATATAAATAGAGAATATATGTTTGAGGTCTGAAATTAGCGAATTTAATTAATAGATGAATGTCACCAAAACTGGAACCATTAGTTGATAATACTTTTAAATTTTGTAATTTTTCCAAACATGTTGTAATGTGTTCTGATATTTCAATGCGTTTAGAGATTCTTTCGGAGCAATTAATTTTAATAAATTGAATTTGCGGTAAATATTCATGTATACCAGTGTAGAATAAGATTTCATTTTCTACATCTAATTGCAGATATAAATGCGTTAATTGTTTGCAATTCATTAGATATTTAGAACTAAATCTATAATTTTCTGAATCAATACAAAATAAGTATAAACATCTTAAGTTAATAAAATATTTAAGTGAATTAATAAACTCATTAATAAGATTGTATTCGCCACATAAAAGTAATTTAAGTGAATCTAATTTTCTACATTTCATAGCAATTTGTTTCATTAAATCATAAAAACCATAATGAATATGAAAAACGGAGTAATTCATTGAAACTTCCAGTGATTCCAAATTTGTTAATTTCGATATTTGCGACAATACGTCCGCAATTTGGTTAATATGTAATTCAATGTCCAATTTTACAGATAATTTCTTTAGTGTATTGTCATATCTCTCAGCAAATACAGTCATCAAATCAATTCTGCTGTCAAGAAATGATACACGAATTTTATTTAATTTCGATATCAATAATTGATCGCTTTTCTCATTAATCAAATCACTCAAACGATTGATTTGAACGAATTGCAAATTCGGACATAAACCCAATACACGCGAATTAATCGTTTTGATTAATGGTTCTTCTATTTCTCGATCAAACGAGAAATCGTGACATTCAAACAGTGAACAACTGATAAGTTTTAAGTTTTGTCCGCGTTTTTCAAAAAACTGTTGCCAAACATTATCTGTTATAGAGTTTGAGAGACGTAACGAATATCGAAATGACGTTAAATACTGACAATTGTTGGCAATTATAATCAAACATTGGTTATAATCATATTTTATTGAACCGCTATTATAACCATTTAATTTAACACATGTAATAAACGGACACTTCTTTATTAACCATTCAAACCAATCAACGAATTCAATGACATTGATTTGAGTGGTTTGGCTAAATGTGATCGCATTCCATATGTTTGTCCATACGTTTGAATAGGTTTTCTTTTCACAGAACTTGATATCATAGATAAAACAGCAATAACTGATTTCTAATTGGTGTTGCGTTTTAAATATGGTTCGCTTCCATTGTTTTGATACGTATTCATACTTTATTTTGTGATACAACGATAGATAACTTAATATTAATTCACACAAATCATCACCAAATCGATCAAAACTATATTTATATTCATCATTAGAATATGTTTTCACCCAAAAAGCAGACATCAATTTACGAAACATATTAACAATATATCTTATTTAACGAAAAATCACAATCAAATATTTTTGACTACTATTTGGCGTCAAATAAACATGATTTGTTAAAAAGTTGGTCAATAATTATAAGTGATTACAGTTTTTAAGCGCTATATGGTCTCTCTTTAGTGACGCATAAAACAATTCTTAACATTAACTTTAACTTATTTTAACATTAACTTTGACCGTTAAACAAATGTTAAACAAATGTTGAACTGAATTAACTCCGCTTTTTGATTCCATATTTTAAAATTAATTAAAATATCAAATATGAGTAAAATAAAACACACTAAAAAATTAAATTCTAATTAAATTTTTTTATAGAAATTTATAACATGAAAAATAATTATATTTAAATAATATAAAATAAAAATTATTTTTTTAATTACCCGATTTCTTGATAAAACTCATGAAAAATTATATTAAAATAAACTAAATTGAGTTAACCGGTTAACACAGGTTTTACATAAAAATTTACCGGTTAAGAAACTCTTAACTTTAACCGGTCAAATCAAAAGCATAGTGGGTTGTATTTAAGCCCAGGCATCAGTTTGTCTTCGGTCTTTTTGATGTCTATTCAGTGAGTTTCATACGTTTTTTAAGGTATCAAACACTGTGATCGATAATAATATTTTTTTAGATTCTTAATACGTTAAAAGGTTTGCGCTATAATATCGATAAAATTATTTTAACTCATGTATAGGAAGGAATCGTGGCGCCTGGTCTTAACTGCAACCTCTATGGTCAAAAGTTAACCTGTTAAAAATCTCTCTCTAGGTTAGTACTAAGCAGGATTTCCCAAGGTCTGATGGTCTAGGGGGTGTCCTTTCGACTTTTTTCAAAAATATAGGGGGGGTCAAACTCACCGGATTTAGCTGATTTTTGCCTTCAGCCCAAAAATTTTTTCTAAAAAAAATTTTTTTGGAAAATTTTTCCCCGACGAAAGCCTAAACCACGCCTCCACGAAAAACAACGAATTTAGACGATAATTTTTTGAAAATTTGATCAAAATTTAAGGGGGTCACAAAAGCTCATCGGATTGTTTAAAACTTTAAGACCAAACTTGTTTAAAATTTTAAAATTTTTTTATCCTTCAAATCTGAAAATTTTGGGTATGGGGGGATCGACTTTTTCAATTTATGGGGAGGGGGTATACGGGGGCTAGACCCTCCCTCTTGGGAAACCCTGGTACTAAGTGTGTCACCTTAAGTTTAGTCATCTGAAGATTCATTCATTCATTGATGACATATAGGCAATCATGGGTGTTATACGGTATAAGTTGTGCCGCCATAAGGATTAAACTCATTCATCATTCGTCTATTGATTTATGCTTTTTTATTGTTCCGAACAGTGTTCACATATTTTAATTAAATTAAATTTTAAATTCCAAATCTGATTTCGTATAATATTTGAATATAAGATTTTTAAAAGGAATCACACAATAGTTAAATGACCAAAAAATTAATTTTATTCATAACATTAGCATTTTCCTTGTATATAATAAAAAAATATTGTAATCATTAATAATCGAATAAAATACAATTAACTATACAATGATTTTAGTGGTAAAATATATAAAAAATAAATTAAATTATTTATCCAATGTATCATCAATTTATATTTTATTACGCAATTTCACGTTTTGGCAAGTATTGCTTTTAAATCGTCGGGCAAAGTATTTATTATTTCATTGATATTAGATCTCAATTTAGAGATAGTGTGATCAGTGAGCGGCAAGTTATCGCTTTCAACGTTAGAGATAATATCTTTGAGCCGCAATATCAGGTCAACCACTTCTACTTCAGCCTTATCTCGAATCCAATCCATTAAATTAGCGCCAGTTATCGCTTCAATATGAAGTACTCTAAGTTTTTGATTGGCTTCCTTTAGTCTAGAGTTATACCACCAAACAAAGTTTGGACAACTAAGAAATTTCTTATAAAGTCCACTCCAGTCTCCTTTAATACCTGATGTTAACTGTGGACCACATGTATCAATAGTTTTTAGGAAATCTTCCTCATTAAATGGTTGCAATCGAGGTATTCTTTTAAATGGTGAAACATTTTTTTGAAGAGGCATTAAACTTGCAAAATATCTTTCTAATGGTATTAAAAAACTTTGAGTCAATTCAATTAAAAATCTTCTCAATATAGCGCTTTGCACTTCAGTTGGACGTCTACTTTCCACTCCTTTCAGCAGTCTCTTTAATATTTCCCTATCTTTTTGTAAATACGGCTTATATTTAGTGTAAACACCAGTTTTCCAGCCCAATGTTTTTAAAATTGCTGGCTTTTTTAATTTAGTCTTCTGAATATTAGCTAAATATATCATAGTTCAGAAATTAAGAAAAGTGTATTCTGATGAAAATATTAAAAAACTAAACTTACTAGAGGTATATTCGCCAATTCTAATAATATGTGGCCAGTGTTGCAGTGTTTTTGCAAAAAATGGATTCGTCACACCAAGAATTACGGGAGGACTGGTATAAACAAATATTTAGCATTTGAAAACAATATTAAAATGGTTTATTAAAAAAAATAATAATAACATACGGTGAGTGAGTTTTTGAAGTGTATTCTTCAAATTCTGAGTCGTGTATCGTAAAAAATGGTCTAAAATCAGATCCATATTTGAGTGGTAATATTAAACTGGTCAATGATTGAACCATTTCGGAGCAAACATCAGGCGTTGGTGTCATCACTGCTAGCGGTTGATTAGTAAGTATTAGCTCCCAAAGAAGTTGAACGTGAGTTATGATCACATTAAATGATTTGTAAATATTTAATTCATAAATAGAAGGAACGATTAATGGATATGAATTGAGTGACGCGTTCGATGATGACGGAGAGATTGAGCGTTGAAGAGTTGAAAACCTAATTGATGATGGATTTTCAGTTTGAGGAGAATGATTCAGCTTTTCATTTTTATTGGGGATATGAAACTGAAGCGTAACACCCATTAATGGAAGACTGACTGTCGAACCTGGTGTTGGAGGTGACCATTGATCGATGTCGTGACACGCTATCAATAAAATTTAATACTGTATCATAGCTTATAAACAAATAAATTTTAAGAGAATACATCAGAATGAAAACATATTTAGAGATTCTTATTATTGGACAAATATGAAAACATATAATCATATAACAAAACAAATTGTTATATGAATTAGAAAACGGGTTTAAAAAATATAAAATGTTAAGATATCAAACAGCAAAAAAAATATAAATATTTTTATTATTACCCGTATAATTTAAACAATGATTATTATAGTAGTACCTGATTCGATGCTTGTTTGTCCATAATCAAAGAAATGTGGTGCTATTATTTGTATGATTTGAGAGTATAAACAAACAAATGGTAATCTAGTAATGAGTACAACAGATTTTTGGAAATATCCGCGTCTGGCTGTTCTGTCCTTTACTTGTCGAAAATACACGTAACCGTAAAAATTAGTGGCGTCTGCCTTTAAAATTAAATTTGTTGAAAATAATACTTTAAAAATTTTTCTTTCATTCAATCACTGATTCACCTGTAAAGCTTGCAAACAGTTTTGATTGTATTCCTTAAATAAATTTAGCGTTTTCTTTCTAATGGGACACAAACGCGTACGAAAGTGAAACAGAGTGTCGCCCCTATTCGTCAAATGATTTATTAACAATCAATGATTTGCGCAAAACTAATTCAAAATTATAAAATACAAAAAGTAAACAATACTCACATACAACCAGAGTTGGAGTCAGGAAACGCTAAATAACATATGTTTGACTTCTATTTTAAGGCAATGATAAGCTATTATGAGTTAATTACGTATACGTAATACGCTTATAACGAAATTGAATAGACATTAGACAATACACTAAACACTAAACATTAAACATACCTCTCTTTCAGTCAATTTAACGCATGAAGGATACACTTGCTATAATAATAATCAATGAATAATTAAAACTACTGTAATAACGTGTGCACAATCAATACAATCAATACAATCAATACAATCAATACCTCAATAGACTGTCCCAATTCAATATCAAACGTTACGATTGCCACGCAATATATCCATTGCTGTAAGCGATCGAAAGGAAGAAGTGTTTGTCGATCGTAATCGATGAATACGTTATTATCTGTGTCACCATTTAGTTTGATCAATGAGTTAAATGACGATACTTTACGCGTTATATTATTATGCGTTAATAAATTGTTTAGTTTAGCGCTGTTTTCAATTTGATTGGTAGCCATCACAGCATCATCTTTGATCGTAAACACATAAACATAATTATATAAACACGGAAACAGTTGTTGCGCAATAAACACTACATTTACTGTTAATTCACATATATCTACAGTATATATATGGTATAATACGTATTACTGGTACGTAATAGTGTTACATAGTGTTACATACAGTAGACTAGTAAACGGGCCCCCGATTTATCGGGCCCCCGACACAAATCCTCGGACCGGGCCGGGTTCGGGCTTAACAATAAAAAACTCGGACCGGGCCGGGTTCGGGCTTAACAATAAAAAACTCGGGCCGGGCCGGGCTTTGAAATTTCTCTGATTATTATAGATTATTCTTATTTTATAAATTTCAGAAATTAAATAGTAATATTTTCGTTTAATAATTGTTAAAATAACATA
>JAQGAW010001923.1:0-16908 GCA_034698025.1 Phthiracarus crinitus
ATAACTTTAAAAACGCAATTCGGTAATTATAGTTATAATACATATATATTATGCAATCTGTTATTAAATGTTTTTTTTAAATTTTTGAATTACATTTTATAACGATATAAATTGCGAATGTTTTAAATCACAAGAAATATATGAATTAATAATTACCCGAATCATTATTATAAAATAGTGAATCTTGTTGTGGTTCAAGCATTTAACTCATAAGCGTTTATGCCAGGGTGTCCCACGGTCAGTTGATCTGGGTGGGGTTTCAATTCGACTTTTTTCAAATTTCAGAGGGGAGTCTAAACTCCTCGGATTTAAGCGACAATTTTTTATGCCGACAGACCAAAATTTTTTTCCTGATGACAGCCTAAACTCTACAAATTTAATCGTTAATTTTTTCAAATTTTGGTCAAAATTTAGAGGTGTCACAAAACTCATTGGTTTTGATGGACAATTTTTTCACTTAACCCAAAAAACTTTTCAAAATTTTCAATTTTTTTCCACCTTGAATTTTCAAAATTTTATGGAGGGTGTCCAAATTTTCGGATTTCATGGGGGGTGTATACCCCACCCAGTCCCTATCCTCTGGGACACCCTGGTTTATGCTCTTGTGAACTCATTGAGCTTTTAACTGTTTACAAACTTACAAACGATTTTGATTATAATAAATTTTTTAATTTATCTTGTTTTGTTAATATGATTTAAAATTGAAACTTAATTTCAACAAACAGACTTCTATTAAAACAAAATTAAAAAGTCTAAAATTTTTAGTTTATATTAATTGTTTAATTAAATTAACTCCTAGTTCTATAAAACTTAAAAAATTGTTTGAAACAAAATTCTTGGAATTTTATTTCTGTAATTGTCTCTGTGAAATATAGCGTGAAATATGTTGGAGGTTATGTTTATGAAAAATGTCGATTCCGTTCATTTATAAGCAAACTCCGATTGAAAATGTAATAAACAGTATCACAACGATTTTATTATATCACTTTGGTTTTGAATTGTTCGACTATCCGTCTGTCTGTACACAAAAAAATAACCATTTAAATATTAAAGACTCTAAAACATAAGAATTCTTAAATCATATCTAAAACTCTTAAAATATGAGCTTTAAAACTCTAGGAAAATCATGATAATGACTAAAATCATAATTTAGAAATAATCTTGTTATGGATGATTGTATTATTTCCAAATTTTTGCTGATAATTTTTGTGAAAGTAGAAAATAACGACCACAATAGTATAATATCTAAAAATGTAAAAAATAATGAGCACTATATCAGTAAACACTTACGCTTAATCACAAAATTAGTAAATTAAATGGTCTCATGGATTTGCTTTTAGAATTTCAAAAAACTATGGTCATCGGACTTAAACATATATTTAATTTTTTTAATTTATTATGAATTTTGATTATGGAGTTAACTAACTTTAAATAAGCAATTTTTAACGTCTTTACAGTTAATCTGATTTATTTTTTTAATTTTCATCAAACAATATATGTGAGTTAAAATTTTAAGAGATTTGACATTTTTAAATTGAATTTTTATAACAATGTAAAAAATATAATTTGCAAAGATTATTATAACGTGTAATTTTTGCAATTATTTTTATTTGTTAAGAATTTACCGAATCTAACGAATCTGAATTTATCTTTAAAACTGTTTAGAATTAAGCATCAATTTTTGAAAGACTATTGCTTTGTTATTATATATATTAAGATGCTTATAATGCAAATCCTTACTTAAATTCCTCGCATATCCTTACTTAAAATCCCGTTCCTCTCAAATCTTACATGTGTACACATTTTGCTCATTACCTTAATCAATGTTATTTTATTCAATGAGAAAAGATTTCGCAATAGAAATCCCTTTTTAATATTCCACGAAATACGTTCCAAACAAGAAAGTAACTATAAAATATTTATTTGAAAATGATTAGGACATCATTCCAAGCAATATTTGCATAACAAGCATACCTTATCATATTTACCAATAGTTAATTTGTTGCTCGAAATATAAAGAATCGCATAAAAAAGTTTATAAATGGTCAATATTTCGTGCAACACAAGGATCGGTGTCATTATTAATGTGAGTGATAACGTAAGACTGAACGATAGCAATAACAAGCAGAATAGTTTGCCACGTATTTTTAACTCATGAAACATTAATTGCTGCAAAACCAAAGAAGTCAATGGTATCGCCACCGCCAGTATTGTGTAAAAATATTTCCTCCAAAATTTGCTATAGTTTAATATCTGTGATTTAATTTGACTATACTGTTGCAACAAATTCATTAGTTTGTAATCCGATAATACCAAACAAGTTTCCGATACGAAGTGAACGGTTCTAATCTGTTGGATCAGTTGCTTGAGCTGTAGTTTAACGAAGTAGCATACTATGTAAAAGTATGGGTACGTAGACATTAGCAAACCGCACAAAACGCAACCAATAAAGCAATCGAAACATTTCCATATTAATGTGATCACGAATAATAAGTTTTTGGTTTTCGCGATGGAAGCAATGGAATAGAGATGAAGTATGCAAAGCCAACTATTAAAGCTAATTGTCATCCATTTAATAATTAGCATAACTAAATGAGACTTCGAAACGAAATCTGTTATCGACTTTTCCGTTCTAAACCCCAGCTCTTTAGGGATTTTGTTACCTTTGAAATATCAGATTAATTATTATTATAAGTTTTTTATAATTAACTTAATTAAAATTTCGAAAACTTAATTTGATTAAAAATATGAAATAATTACCAACCTTTAAGCAATTCTAATAAATCAAACCATTTTGTGTCAGCAAAGTCAAAACAAACGGTTACGATAAGTATAAACAATGAATAATATATGATAATCACTATATTCATGAATAGACCCCTGGATTCAAATGAGAGCGAGAAATCGCCAAAATAGTAGCGATAAATACTGTCATTGCTTAGAAATAAGCAGCTTATCAAACGAATTTCTTGAAAAATGAATGTAATAAGCAACAGATTCACTAAACTAACATCTAATATAAAGCTATTAGAAATATTAAATTTTACTCGACTATTAAATAGGTTTAAGCAAAAATGTTTGTCAATATCTTTGATTACATATTCTTCCGGCAAATAATTGTTTATATTAATTTCGCCTTTTATTACGGGATAAATTTTGTTCATTTTAACTTAATCGTAAGTTTCTTTATTGTTTCGAAATTAAATCGTCACACAATTACTAATAAAACGAAGATTGCGTTAATAAAACGTTGAACGTATGTTAAACTCTGCGTGAAAACGCCACTAACTTTTATTTAATCGAAGATTATTGTGATAATTAGCTCACTTACTGCTGAGTTAACAATGACGTACGCGTTCATATAAAAACTTTTCTAATTTTGTCATGTTATTTGTGCATTAATAACTATGGTATTGTTCGCTGTAACAACTTTTGACTGCAAACAATTGTGCAAATGGATTATTTTTAGATTGCGGTATTTATAGATCATTAGTTTTTTTTCTAAATGATCTATTAAAATGTTTGCGTTTAATATTACTTTCCAAGAAAAAGTTTTATATAATTTAAAATCACACGTTATTCGATTTAAATTGATTTATTATTTTTTTAAATTGCTTAAGTGAACTCAACCTTTTATATTTCTATAGATTAGCTAATTTTATTATGGATATAATGACAGTGAGTCCTTTAATTTTTAAAAATTTAGAACGAAAGATAATAAAGAATCCATTATTTTAAAATGAAAAGTTATACAGAATGTATATTATTAATCTATTTTTATATTTAATTTTACAAAGTTGATAAAAGTTTGATTCTAAGTTAACTTTTTGAAACATTATTAGTTGTTTAAAACTTTTTGTGTTTTTTTTTGCTTCACTACTTTGAATTAAAAGATTTTAAAAAATTCTATATTCGTATGCATGCATGTCTTAAATTAGAAATGTTGATTTTTCTTCTTTTTTTTGTTACATTTCACGCGAAACACTTATAAATGTCATTATGTTCTCAAGTCTATACCTTTAAATTATAATAATAAATATTTTAATTATTAGCGTATTTGAACGCGCATTATTAAGTAATTAAACTATTCGTAATTATTTAATTTACGATTAATTTTTTTCTTCAAATTAAAAACGCTCACAAATATATTCCTTTAAATTAATTAATTTCCATATAATTCATATCTCTGCGTGATTTTTCTTCAAAATATCTCTAACCTATTAAAATGTCCCCAATTATTCGACGCCTAATTTTTTCTCCATCGAGTGATAAGCAAAGAGTGATTCAGTAAGACATTTGTTGGCTACAATACAATGCATATCTGTCTCTTGTTTTTAGTTTTTAATCCTTAATCTTTTTTGTGCTCTAAAGCTTGTTTATATAATAGAAATTATTTTGTCCATATCTTTGCAGATAAACGTTGAGTTAATAGAAAATAACGTCCAAAGTAGTAAATTATCTAAAAAACGGCAACCAAATTTTGTATGAAAAAATAAGATATAAAGTTATATAAGTATACCTTTAAAAGAGCGATCTTATTGAACGAAAATAAATTTTTGATCCGAAACCCAGTTTTGATGTTCCATGATATCCGTTCGATGCAAGAAAGCAACTGAAACGATCAAATTTATTTAAAACTAATTACTGCGCGTATTATTTCATTATTTCGCGCAAACCTTGTCATATTTACCGATAAACAATCGATCGCTTGAAATATGAAGCAAATTATAGAATTGTTTGTAAATCGAATAAATTTCTTTCGACACTATAATTGGCGTCAAAGTTAACGTTAATGTTAAGAAAACGTTAAACAAAAGCGCTGCCGTATAGACAACGAATCCCGACAGCGTTAATCTGCGGAATAAAATTGTTTGTAATAGTAGTGAAGAAAGTGGCAAAACTATCGCTAATATGGTGTAAAAATATCGCTTCCAAAATCTATTATAAGATATTGTTAGCGCACGTATTTGGCTGTACTGTTTGAGTAAATCCATCACTTTATAGTCAGATAATACTAAACATTGTTCCGATATTTGATAAACATTATTGATTTGTTGACGCAATTGTTTAAGCTGTAACTTCAGGTAATAGCATACGAAATAAAAGTACGGATACGTTGTCATTAAGCCGTGCACCAAACATGTACCCATAACCACATCATGACATTTCCAAATTAGGGTTATTGTGAAGATATGCATTGGTTTGTTAATTAGTAAATAATTAAAGGCGATATGAATGGAACCGACTGTGAAGCAAACGATTAATATATTCCATCGAATAGCTATTAGTATCATTTTCGTTCGTTTAATGAACTTTTTAACGTACACTATATTTTTAAATCCCAATTCACGCGGTTTTTTGTTTCCTTTAAAGTTAAACACAAAATTACTCGCTAAAACATAAAAATAAATTTGTTTTTATTGTCAATTATTTTATACTACTAAAACGTGCTCAACAAGAATGAGCGAACTTAATAGTTTGAATTTTCAAATTAAGATTTTTGCTTTAAAATAGCTTAAAATAAAAAAGTTTAAAAATTGCAAGTTTTAGTTATAATTGATAAGTTACTTATCAAACTAAATAATTAATTTTACATTAAATAAAAATATATTATTCAAACACTTGTATTGTTGTGTTTAAATAATATACTTTTATTGTTAAATAAATGTACAAAACATTCTCTCTTTGACCCTATTAAATGTTAATTCCGTTCGGATCATTTTCGAGTTTCAATTTTAAATTATATGCTAAACTTTGGACTAATAGAGTAAAATTTTATATTGAAAATAATCTTAAAATCCATTAATATTTTGAAGTTTAACTTTATAAACTTTGGTTTACAATTGTACTACACTGTAGAAAGGCTTATAATCTAATGCATGCATTTTAATCAATTCGTTCAAATCTTACACGTTAGCAAAATTATTTAAAAGTGAGACTTGAATATGATCCGAACGATACTATACTGTTAGAACGATACATTAGTACAGTTTTTCATTAATTAGTATGTTGAATAAAATGTAAATAATCATTGATTGATTACCCTTAAACATTTCTAGTAAATCAAACCATTTTGCGTTATTAAAGTCAAAGCAATTCGAAATTATAAATATAAATAATAGATAAAAAATGATTGCAATTCCATTTATAAGTAGACCATCGGCTCCCATCGTCAAAGACAAATCACCAAAATAGTAACGATATATGTTGTCAGTGTTGTTAATCAATTGCGTGCAAATTACTAAACGTATTTCTTCGCAAATAAATAATACCAGCAAAACGTTCACAAATGCGATATTTATCTGCCATTTATTGTTTAATTTAATTGATATATATTTGTTAAATAAATTCGCGCAGAATATTTTATCAATATTTACAGCCAAATATTCCGGCGGTAAATACTCATTTAATTTAATTTGTTTGGTAACGGAATTAATTTTATTCATTTTATAAGACTTTATTAATTTTCAAAATATTGGCTACAAACATCAATAGGTATCAAATGCTATTTTATTTTTTCAAGAGTAATATGAAATATATGAAATAATTTTAAACAAACTTCTGCACTAAAATTTTTATTATTTGTAATTTAAATAAAAACAAAAAAGTATGTTATTTTAGTCTCATTCGACTTAAACATAAATAATATATTAATATATTTATCGATTTTTTAAATTAAACCTATATTACCAAAATATATTCCATCAAATGTAAAAAACGCTAACATTCACATTTTAGTTTTTTAGTTTCTTATATTTTCTTTCTAAAAAATATGTCTGTTTAAATTTAATTTATCGCTTCATAAAATATATTCCGTAAGAAAGTAAGATCTGTTACTTATCAGTTGTGTGAATAAATGAAAACACTTATAAATATGAATTTTAAACAAATATAGCAAAATAATTTCAAAGTAATTTAATTTTATTCTATTTTTAAATGTTTGTTAAAAAACTTAAACTACAAAAATTTTTATAGATTAATTTTAATATTAAATAAATGTTAAATTTTTGGGATCGCGATCGTGAGCTTTGATTGACACCTGCTATCATTGTTTTTTAAGAGGGGTTGTATACTCCCTCCCCAAAAATGGAAAAATTCGTTCCCCCCTACCAAAAATTTCGAGATTTCCAGTGCAAAAAATGTAAACTTTTAAAAAAATTTTGTCATGTGTAAAATAATTGTCTATCAAAACCAATTAGTTTTTTGTCACCCTCTTAAATTTTGATAAAATTCTCACAAATTATCGTTTAAATTTGTTGTGTTATTTCTAGTTGCGTGGTTTAGGCATTTATGGTGAAATTTTTTTTTAATTTTATAAAAATTTTTTGGGCTGAAGGCCAAAATATTGTCTGCTAAATCCAGTTAATTAAAACAACCTAAACGTAGCGCATAATGAGAAACTCGTAGAACAGATTAATCAATTAATAATCATAGATATATCTAAAGTCACATTACACTAACATAAAACTAATTGATTACAAGAAACTAACTTTATTATAACTTAAACCCAATTCAATTTTTGCTCATTTCTCAAAATTAATCTTATGGAACATTATTATCCGTTTGTATGTCTGTTAGTAATAGACTATAGAAGAGTATCATCAACTTTAATATCATTAAAACACTCATATCTGTACTTAAATAAATTTATAACTTTATACGTTAATCATGGAAATAATGACAACTATAAAGTGTGATTCATTTTTCATATGTATTTAATCAAAAACAAAAAGTTTTATGAATCTTATAACAATCAATGATTAATTTTTGTCAATAATTTATGTGTTAACATAAAATAACGGCCAAATATGTATAAAGTCTACAAATGAAAAATAATCAATTAATAAATTAAACAATATATAAAAATTGATTAAATTCTAACCTTAATTAACGCGATTTTATTAAATGATAGCACACTTCGCAAATGGAATCCTCTTTTAATATTCCAAGAAATCCGATCCAAACACGATAATAGCTGTTAAAATATTAACAAATATTGATTTAGGTTTGAATCAATGGAATAAATTAAAATAAAGCAAAATTTTAATTCTATATATAGCGTATATATTGAAACCTTATCATATTTGTTGATCGATAACTTATTGCTGGAAATGTCAAGAATTTTGTAGAATTGCTTGTAAACCAAAAATGTATTATCGGTTACTTTGATTGGTGTTATAAGCACTACTAATGTTATTGTGGCGCTGAAAACGAAAAGCGTTGAAAGTATAAATAATTCGAATGGATTTATGGTCCAAAAAATTAACAGTTCCAAACTTAATAAACTCCAGGGTATATTAATCGCAATTATAGTGAACACAAATTTTTTCCAAAACTTATTATAAGAGGAAATAAATATCCGAATATTGCCGTATTTTTTGAGTAAATCTAAAACTTTACTGTCGGATAATACTAAACAAGTGTCGGATACTGTATAAACGGATCGAATGTGTTTAAGTAATTGTTTGAGTTGTGCTTGCAATAAGTGGCATACAATGTAATAGAAAGGATATGTTTTTAATAAAATCGTCAGAATATAGTAAGAGAGAAAACAATCAAAAATTCTCCATAGAATTGTTATTAGAATTAAATCATACGTTACTTTCTCTAAGAAAACAATTGAAAATATATACGTTGGCCAAAGTAATACAAAATACATTATTATGAACCATTTAATTGACGCTATTATTAACTTAACCTTTCGAATGAATTTGACCGCAAATGTTTTATAATAAAATCCCAATGTTTTCGGTGATTGGTTTCCTAAAATTTTAATATTTTAAGTTGTAATTTGAAACATTGATTGCATTTCAAAACGATTAAAATTAAAAATGTTGGTTTTATGGATTAAATTTAACAAAGGAAAGTTTAATATTCCCAAAAATACTAAAATTTTTTAATTTTAATAAATAAAACGTCATGTCTTGAATCTTTCTTCCGACAAATAAATAACGCATTTATTTCATTTGTATACTTATTTTATTTTAAATATTTAAACATTCATCGTTTGGGAACACGTATAGTGGTGGGTTCTACGACATTAGCGCGAAGCCATTACCACGAAAGACATTACGACATTACCGCGAATTAAGTTAATTTAAATTATTAATAGCTTAATTTGTAAAAATAAATTTCAAAAATTGCAGTGTTTAAATAATAAGGTTAAACAAAAATACAAAAAGAAAAATCAAAATCATTAATTATTGAAAAAATTAAAGGTTTTCATTGTTTTGGATAACCATGGATTAATCCATTGGTTTGGTTCATAATTTGAAAAATTTAATGGTATTTTATGGTTTGAGTTTTAACTAAAAACCATTGGATAAACCAAAAGAAACCATTGGTTTTTTTTATTGGTTTTTATATTGTAAAATGACGTAAAACAACATCTATTATTTATAGAATCGCACTTTTATTTTGTAAAACTTATAGGCTGACCAGATTTTTTTAACCAAAAATAAAATTTTTAAATTAAAAACTGGATAAAATTAACAAATTATAACAGGTATTCATAGTTAATTTCACTTATTGAAAAATAAAATTTTGTAATAATTCTTATTTTTAAAATAAAGCAAAATAAATTTTCTTTTATGGTTTTGTTGGTTTTATATGGTTTGGTTTGGTTTGGATTAGCTTTAAATTTTATTTTGTTGGTTTGGTTTGGGTTGAAAAGTGAAAGTTATGGTTTGGATTGGTTTCTCAAATGTCAAACCATGAACACCTTTAGAAAAAATATCAATGCATTCGCGGTAATGTCGTTCGCTGTATTGCAATCGCGCTAATGTCGTGCTACGATCGTGGTGCTAAGCTAAACATACTGGCGACGGTTGCTTTGTTAATACATTCTGTATTACTCAGTGTTTAATACTCAATGAATTAACTGAGCTATTGGCTGCACAACTGAGTCAATCTGGTGAGCTTAATGCCACGATAAAAGTTTGCAAACTGAAAATTTAATGGCTATCTTTTATACAGGTTTATAGGCCTTTCCTAAAATTACAAAATTTCTCCATCAAACAACTGTTATTTTAACCCAAATAGAATTAAGTTTATTACACACCTTTAATCATTTCTATTAAATCAGTCCATTTCGAATTATTTAAATCAAAGCAAAACTGAATAATAAATATAGCCAGTAAAACATAAGCGATACCCATTATATTCGTATAAAATCCAGTATTTTTAAAAGGGATTGACAAATCGCCGAAATAGTATTGATAAATAGTTGAGTTTTTAATGCAAGTATTTATTGCAAATCGAATTAATCCGATATAAAGTAATGTCAGTGCAGCATACCTGTGCCTTGTTTTGCGTAATAAATTGTTGCAAAATACTTCGTCCACATTAAAAATAGTATATTGTTCTGGTAAACAGTGCGTTGTCTTTATATTGTTTTGTGTGGCACTTATTTTATTCATATTTATCTAAAATTAACAAAATGTAGAAAAACTCAGACTTAACACGTTATATAAACTCTAGTTTTAGCGAACAAAAAGTACAGTTTGAGCTCAAAATATAAAGTAAAAATAAGACTTAATTTAAGTTTAAAGCAAATTAATAATATTACAGAACTTATTATAAATATAAATTTGAAATTTAAAAAACTTATGACAAATTTCGAATTATTTATTCCTTAATAAACCAAAAGGTTTTCCCAAAGGTTATAAGTTTTATCATAAAATAGTAGGGTTACTTAAATCAAATAGTTTAAGAATAAAGTTTATTTTAGGCATTCAAATATAAATTTTATTGTTATAGCTTTTAGTGGTTTATTCAAGTTTTCAAGAAGCAATAAATCTAATTTATAGCATTTATTTAGAGTGAATGACGTTTCCGCACGCATTGGATTTATTAAAATACGTATGCCATTAATACAATTTCAATAAATTAACTATTTTAATGTGTTTTTTGATGAAAAGTAATCAAAAAAATACGTTGACTTTTATTTTAAATTAAAATTTAATGTTTTTTAATTTCCTTCTTAGTAAAACATTAAATTAATGCAAATAATTAGGTAACAGAAGTTAATGCTATAAATAAGTACGAAATTAGATAAAAAATTTATTAATATACTGAAGAGACAAACTAAACTTAGTAAACATATTATTTAAAGAGATTATAATTGAAAGTCCTTAAAATAACGAAAATGTTTAACAACCATAAAGTGATGCAATATTTGTAATTTCAGCAATAAATATGTTAAAATAGTTGCATTAAATTCTGTTTTAAAAAATCACAATATTAAGAATTTATTTAAACAGATAATTAATAAATTATTTTTCTCATTAATTTATGTGTGAGTAGAAAATAACGTCCATATAAGAATAAAATCTAAAATTAATAGGTTGCTTCAATAATTTATTCTAATAAATTAATATATTTAATAACCCATACCTTTATTAATGCGACTTTGTTAAATGATAATACATTCTTCATGTGAAAACCATGTTTGATATTCGAAGAAATGCGATCCATGAATGAGAGTAACTGTTAATTTTAATATTTATTAATTTATTAAAATAGTATCAAACATTATAATCATTTAATAAGCGAAATTCTATATACGGTAATCTCTTTGTAAAAACCTTTAATAATGTAATACTAAGTTCTTTTCTCTACATTCTCATCAATCAGCAAAACCAGGGTTGAACTTTGAAATTGCGCCGCAATTTACATATGGTGAGTAAATTGCGCAAAATACTACATAATAAATCATAGAAAATATGGAAAGAATTTTGTTTTGATTCAGAAATTTCGTCGAAATTCAGGACATTGGGATGTGTTTAAACCTAATTTAAGATTTTATTATTAAAAATGACTTAACTTTATTTCTTCGAAATAATAGAATTTGTTTTAAATTTTTGGTATAATAGAAATTTTCGCAAATTTCTCAAATTGCCTGCTGATCATGTAAATTGCTAAATATGGACAACCCTGAGCAAAACTATGCATTCTCACATATTTTTTAAGCTGAACGAGCAATTTTTTGTAGAAATAAATAGTTTTTTAAATCAAAATATAAATATTAAGGTTAGTAAGGTATAAGATAATTGTAGATACTATCTATGAGAATCCTTATCTTCAAAATCATAAGTTAATTTTCCCAATGAAAAAATGAAATTATAACCTTATCATATTTATTTATCGACAATTTACAGGTTGATATATGAAGAATATTGAAAAACTGCATATAAACAGATATCCTTCCATTTGTGACAATAAGTGGTGTGATTAATACGATTGTAGTGTATAACATGCAAAAGGTCATTGAAGTAATTTGAAAAAATTTTTGCACAAAATTAAAATCAATGAATAACATATTCTCCAGATTCATTGAACTGAATGGTATATTAAGCAGAATAATAGTAAGCACATACTTTTTCCAAAACTTATTGAATGATGCAATCGAGACGATAATAGAACTGTACATTTTCATTAAATTATTCACTTTATAATCTGATAAAACTAAAAATCTTTTCGCTACTAAATAAACACTCCGTATTTGTTTCGATAATTGCTTGAGTTGTAGTTGTAGATAATAACATACTATATAATAGTATGGATATGTTGTCAGTGCGATTGTGATTATATAATATCCGTTTAAGCTGTCATGAATTCTCCACATTAAGCAAATTAGAAATAATTTTAGTGTTATATTTTTTATAAATATCACTGATATTAATAATGTTGTTAAACCTATGCAACAGTATAGTCTCAAAAGCCATTTAAAACATGATAGTATTAATTTTGTTCTATTAATAAACTTTAAAACAAACGTCTTATATTTAAAGCCTAGACTTTTCGGAGAAGTTTTGCCTGAAATGACATGTTAGATTTTTAAAACAACATGAGATTAGGTATAATTCAGTTTTATAAAATATAAAAGACAAACTTTGAGACTTATATATTCTGATTATTATAGTAAACTTATTTTTCAAATTCGAATTGTTATTAACGCACTTCACAAACCAAAATATAGAATCAAGAAAATTATTAAAGCTTCCGTCGGTGCGGTTAAACCACGGTTTAAACCGCGATTTTTTTGGCGGTTCGGTTACGGTTCGTATTTATAAGTCTTTTGCGGTTTTTGGCGGTTAAAAATTTTAAGGAAAAAACCACGGTTAAACCGCCAAACCGCCAATAAATTTTTTATAAGATATTTCTAAACAATATTTTTATAAAAGTTAATAAAAATGATAAATAATGATTTAAAACATTATATTCATAAATTTTATTAATAAATACATATATTTAATACTAAATAAAATACTTTTAAATAATTTGTTGTAAGTAATCAGCTATCGAACAATATTTATTGAATTCCAAAATCTTAATAAAATACCTATATTATGCTAAATATTAAGCAAATTGGCAAAAATAAAGACGATTTGATAAAAAATAATGATTTCTAATGAATTCTAAAATATTAAGCGGTTCGGTGGATTTGCGGTTTAAACCGCGGTTTTTAGCGGTTTTAAAGTAAAAATAGTCAGCGGTTTGCGGTTTTAAAATTTGAATTGGCGGTTCGGTGCGGTTTGAAAAATTTGGAACCGCTGGAAGCTTTAAAAATTATCTCAGTATTTTAATTAAAAATTAAATAAAATTTAGTTATCATTAAAAATTTATCTAAAATTATAATTTTATATAAAACTATAAAATAAAATTATAAATTATTCTTGCCTTCAATCATATTTATTAAATCAGACCATTTTGGGTGATTTAAATCGAAGCCATTTGTGATGATGATTATCACTAATAACAAATAAAAAATTCCCATAAAATTAGTATAATGGCCTCCGGTATCAAAAGAAAGTGATAAATCGCCAAAATAATATCGATAAATACTGGTTTTAACGAATTGAGTTGAAATTATATAACGAACTAATCCAACATATAGAGAGAATAAAACTATATATTTAGAGAAAAATTTGACAAAAATTAAGTTTAAACTTTAAATGTCAATTGTTTACGTATTAGATTACTGCAAAACTTTTCGTTAATATTGAGAATAGTGTACTGTTGAGGTAAACATTCAGAAAGTATTATTATTTGCTGGTTTGACGAGATTTTATTCATAATTTACAAAAAAATTTTTGTATTCAAAAATATCAAAGAATAACTATAATTAATAGGAAAAGAAATGAAAGCACAAAATGACTGCAATTTTTTTATTTCAATTGTCATAATTTTTTTATCTTATGACATTAATATTTTTGTCATTTATTTACTTTTCATATATTAATAAAAATTATTAGACAATTTTATTTTTAAGTCAGCAAAAAGTTTTTATTTAATATACATTTCTAAATAAAACATTCAAATACTGTGCACAAACGACAACATTTCTTTAATCTTTTCTTTATGATGTTTTGCCGAAGTGTGTTATATAATATTGATTATAATTTTTTTGATCGAATAATTCAAAGAATAATAACTTGAATTTTTACCCCCCAAATTCCCCATATCTAAAAAATAAGTTATTTTTATTTGTGTTTGAGTTAACTTTCAAAGTTTATAAATTAATGCAAGTCAAATGTTTTTTTTTCAATTTGACATAAATATTTTATTTAAACGTTGCCAACGGTTCAATTTATACTTCTCACTAATGAAGAGAATAATCTCATTTAGTATGATACACTGAGCTTGAGCTTATAAAATCATAGTGCAATTGAGCTTCAGCTTATATGAAACATAAAATCCTTGAGCTTAAGCTTTGAGCTTACTTGATGGACAGATCCGGGTCATTGGGGGTCCTAACGAAAACCCTGCCCTGAACCTGGAACATTAAAACCATTTTGGGACTTGAACCTGAAGTTTTTCCAAAGACTCGAACCAGGTCGTCCTCACGGCGGGAACTCGAACCTGGTCTCAGGGCCTAAGTTACAGCAATATTTAAATAAAACAGTTCAATTTTAATTATAACCTTTATTATTAATGTTTATATATTTATAGCACCATGTCTAACTTCTTTCTATTTATATAATTAAAGTTCAACAAAAATAAGTTATCTAAAAACATGAAGTTTATGTTACGTATTTGTGTGGAAATACGTAATATTCTAATTAATTTAGGTCCCAGGTCCAAACCCTTAAGGACTCGACCGGAACCTAATCGGACCAGGACTCGATTATTCTGAATCTGAACCTGGATTTTTTTAGTTTTTAAGGGCCTGAACTCGAACCTGAACCCGTAAAGACCAGGCGCGCCTTAAGTCCTAAAAGTCCTAAGGCGCGCTTTTGTCCATCTATAATCGCAAGCAATAATTACTTAACTACAATGTAAAACAAGATCGATAAGGGCATAATATATGACTTTGCAATTAGTTTTTTAGTTAGTTTATAGTCGTTCTTTCCATTTAATATGTATTTAATATTATAGGATATTAAGGGCAGATGCCACACTATTTCGTTATAATTCGCTATTATTCGATATTTGCGGAGGATGCCACTCTATTTTGTTATTATTCGCTATTATTAGATATTTGCGGCAGATGCCATTCTATTTCGTTTTTATTTAATATTATTAGTCATTTTCGGTAGATGCCACTCTATTATTATTTTTTTAAAATAGGATTCTTTTTTGTTCTTTATGTTAACAAAGGGATTTTTTTGAAGATAGGAGTCTATTTTGATTGTAGGAGTCTTTTTTGATCTTTATATTAATTAAGGGTTTTTTTTAAGATAGGAGTCTTTTTTGAATTTTAAAATCCCTTAATAAATATAGAGAAAATTTCCCTTAATAAACATAAAGGTGTGACGGACGGACGGACGGACAGACAGACAGACAGACGGACAGACGGACAGACGGACAGACGGACAGACGGACGTACAATGTCAAATCCATAATATGATTTCTGCAGTCATATAAAAATTGAAATGAAGATTACAACAAAATTATAAACATATTTGTAAAACAATTATAAACATAAGCCAACCTAAGCTCATAAAACTCAGTATCGTAAGCTTGAGCTTGAGCCTAATAAGCTGAAGCTCGAAAATTGCGTGATCTTAAATTTGAATCACAATCTCGAAAAGGTTAATTGAGCATTGCATTGAGCTTGAGTTAACTTAAACTAGCTGGAGTGAGCTTGAGCTTATTCTCATCACTACTTCTCTCAAATAAACATTTAGAAAATTGATTTGATAATAAATGTATAAAATTAATAGAGGATATTAAGACTTTTTTAAACCTTATATTATTATTTAACGTAACTATTGCACAACTGTTTAAACCATTAGGTTAATTATAATGATATTATAAAAAAATTTTAATTTGAAAACTTAACTAATGTGAGATTAGTAATGTCTAACAAGTAGTAAATGATGCAATAATCGCCATATATATATAAGTGAACAATAAATTTGAGTTTTAAAAGCTATTGGCATAATGTGTACGGAGAATTTTAAAATTATTAGCTAATTTTCAATCTAAGCTAATAATTTAAATCAAAATAAATAACACATTATTTCAATAAATAATTAGTAAATTATTTTTCTCATTAATTTATGCGTCAGTAGAAAATAACGTCCATATAAGAATAAAACCTATAAGTACAATATTTTATTCAAATGGATTATTATATAGAATAATTCATACCTTTATTAACGCCACTTTATTAAATGATAATATATTTCTCATGTTAAAGCCATGTTTGAGATTCGAAGAAATGCGATCCATAAATGATAGTAACTGTAAATTATAAAATTTATTAATATCGATACAATAAATGTTTTATTATCATAGGTATTAATTTTAAATTTATAAATTATAATATTAGATTAATCTGTATATCTATTTATTTTATTAAATAATTGGGTATTATTTTGTAGATTACAGCGAATAACTATTCTTTTTCCGATGTTAACAAATGTCTTTCCGAAAGCCTGCTTTGCGCGCAAAAGTTAACGA